>JASAND010024532.1:0-19309 GCA_030248195.1 Trissonchulus latispiculum
CCGGCGATATGCCCATTGAAACGAGTGTAGTCGATTTACTATATATGCCCCCCGACCAAAACGCCGAGAAAAACGCGAGCCTTAGGCCGTTCTGACCAGTGGTCACATAGGCCCCGTAGGCTGTAGTGACCAGTGGTCACTTCCGTCGGTTTCGGCGATATGCCCATTGAAACGAGCGTAGTCTGATTTACTATGTATGCCCCCGACCAAAACGCCGAAAAACCCAGTTTTAGGCCGTTTGACCAGTGGTCAATAGGCCCCGTAGGCTGTAGGTGACTCCAGTGGTCACTTCCGTCGGTTCCGGCGATATGCTCATTGAAACGCAGAGTAGTCGATTTACTATATATGCCCCCGACCAAAACGCCGAAAAACGCAAAAGTTTTAGGCCGTTTGACCAGTGGTCAATAGGCCCCGTAGGATGTAGTGACCAGTGGTCACTTCCGTCAGTTTTCGGCGATATGCCCATTGAAACGAGCGTAGTCGATTTACTATATATGCCCCCAACCAAAAACGCGCGGAAAAACGCAGTTTTAGGCCGTTTGACCAGAGGTCAATAGGCCCCGTAGGCTGTAGTGAACAGTGGTCACTTCCGTCGGTTTCGGCGATATGCCCATTGAAACGAGAGTAGTCGATTTACTATATATGCCCCCGACCAAAACGCCGAAAAACGCAGTTTTAGGCCGTTTGACCAGTGGTCAATAGGCCCCGTAGGCTGTGGTGACCAGTGGTCACTTCCGTCGGTTTCGGCGATATGCCCATTGAAACGAGCGTAGTCGATTTACTATATATGCCCCCAACCAGAACGCGGAAAAACGCAGTTTTAGGCCGTTTGACCAGTGGTCAATAGGCTCCATAGACTGTAGTGACCAGTGGTCACTTCCGTCGGTTTCGGCGATATGCCCATTGAAACGAGCGTAGTCGACTTACTATATATGCCCTCGACCAAAACGCCGAAAAACGCAGTTTTAGGCCGTTTGACCAGTGGTCAATAGGCCCCGTAGGCTGTAGTGACCAGTGGTCACTTCCGTCGGTTTCGGCGATATGCCCATTGAAACGAGCGTAGTCGATTTACTATATATGCCCCCGACCAAGACGCCGAAAAACGCTGTTTAGGGTGAGTTTTCCCAACATTGACCCTGGGCGAGGAACCACGGGAGCCATGCTGACCAGTGGTCAGTTCGGGCGGTATCGGCAGTATGCTCATCGTTTTCAGCGACCCCGATTTACTATATATGGGGACCACCCCGAGGCCGAAAAACGCCATTTTCAGTGACTTTTAGGGCATTTCTAGTAAAAGTGGGACTTAGAAACTTTTCGCCCAAACAGGCCAAAAAAAATGCAAGTTTGGGCCCATCTCCTGAAAGCTAGGGAGCAAAATTAAAAATCCCCCTCGTTACTTTATGCACCCCTACTGGTAATTTTCAACAAAAGATACTAGACCTCTCCAGCTTCTACCCAGTTCTAGAAAAGTGTGACCAAAATTTGCGAAAAATAGCGAAAGTCCGACTTTGGGACCTTGGCACAGAGCCAAAATTGGCCAGGTGCCAAAATGACCAAAAAAAGGTAGCATGGGGGGGATCCTGTCTACCAACATATAATAGTAGTATGGTGCCAAAATGCCCACATCGTTCCAACACTTAGCCGTAAAATGCATTTCCAATAAGCGTTATTCACCGAGAAAAAAAACAAACGCACGGTAACTATCGCCTAGTGCAAAAATTCGAAGTTTCGAATTCGAACCAAAAGTATGGTGGTACTTGTAGTACTACTCGAGTTGTTTACGATGGTAACATTTTTACCACTCCCGGACCTCTAATTAGCTGGCACCAGGCCAACACGGTCTCCAGGGGGCCGCGCAGACGCCTTTATACCCATATTATGTAGGGGCGCTATCGCGCCCCTACATAATATGTATACAGCCATGTTTGTATGACTGTTTAGAGGAGCTTCAAAAGCCAACCCTCCGGCTTTCTCTGTCGACTAATTTCTGCATGTCATTTTATGTCTAAATCTTTTTCTTATCTGCTGTGTTTATAGTGATTCTTTGTGCTTGTTTTATATATTTTGTCAACAGAAATGTGACTGTGCACTTGTCTATATCTAGTCTATGAAACATTCCACAACTTGTTCTATTTGTGCTAATTTCTGTGTCTGTTCAGAATTTTATGTCAATTGTTTGCCAGAGTTAATTTTATTTCTATGCTCTATGGTAGTGTCAGAGTTTGTAACTGTTACTTTTGTCGTTACTGGTTTTTGCTGAACTTGTTGCTTTGGCTTGTATGCCAGTAAAGTCTTTGATTTTAATAGTTGTCTTAATTTTTTATGAGTTTTTAATTTAGGATTAGGAAAGAATAGCATTATTGATAAAATTCTCCATGGAGTGATTGGTGATAGCATGCATGCAGTCGATAACATAATTAGCGTAGCGTATTTGATTTCGTTGATTGTCGCATTTACGTATATTCCTTAAACTGAAAGCTTCAGACTAGAGATGAGCATTGGCCCGTCGGCAGGACGGTCTGATAAATGTTTTGCGGGCCGAAACGGGCCAGAACGACGTTAGAAAATGTAAATCACAAATTATTTACTCATTCTTGTTATCTTACAACAAAAGTTACCATTTCGCAGCATACCTAAATTAGCGTTTCCATGTTGCATCAGATTTTCTTTTGACGGGCCGGACCAGGTCGAAACGTTTTGCCAGCGGGCCGGGTCGAGCAAGATTTTGGAGCGGGCCTAAATCTGGCCCGGATACGTTGCTGCAGACGCGTTGCTTTTGAGTCTGTTTTGTGGCTGACTGTAGAGGTCTATGCAACAAAATCGTCGAATTTTAGGTGACGAATCTGAATTGATTCACCTTTAAAATTATGTCTGAAAAAGATAAAGTCTTAGGTATCGAACCCCCGATTGCATTGAATTCAAGTAGTTTTGGCGGTTCAGTAATTCAGCCCATTTCTGTCGATGTGTTAGTTTTCTCCTAGAGCAATGAAGGAATATTAAGTAGAGTTTAACATAGCGTGTAATCCTTAAGAAGAAACGGGGAAATATTCCAGTGAAAAGAGAAGCACCAGAAAACGTTAGTATAATCAAGAGTACATAAACATAATACATAAGAGTGTGACAGCAGGCAAGCTCTCTGTTATCAGCTGTAGGTACATGCTATGTTCGCTAACGGCTGACCCCCCCCCCCCCCACAAACGTGTATGTGCTCTTCAAAGAAATTCGCACGCTATCTTTGCGTGTTAAAGCTCGCAACAGGCGCACATTGAACCAACTGAGTAGTTGTGTTTTTGAGCTTTAACACATAAAGATAGCGTGCGAATTTCTTTGAAGAGCACATACACGTTTGTGGGGGGGTCAGCCGTTAGCGAACATAGCATGTACCTACAGCTGATAACAGAGAGCTTGCCTGCTGTCACACTCTTATATCTTATGTACTCTTGGTATAATGTACGTATCACTGCATCTGATTAGTTATGTAGTTGGACTTCGGATCGAAAGTTGCGAGGTTCGATTCTCACTTTAGCCATCATGAGTTTGCACCGTCTCCTTGAGGAAGAAACTTAACCATGGTCCCTTCCATCTACATATGAGCGCAGATTCCGACCAGAGAGAGAGAGAGAAACTTAAATCGCTTGTATCAGGCTTTAAATTAATTGCGCGTTTACTGCTGGTAGTATATACTCATTAAAGAATTCTGTAATAGCCATACATCGTCAGGGCCAAGAGTAGGACGCGTTAAGCCCGGTTTATACTAGTCCGTTTGTCCGTTTGGGCGTTTGTCCGTTTGGGCGTAGACTCAATTGAAATTAAGTTGGGCGTAAGAAAAGTTGAGCAGTGTTGAACATTTTCTTACGCCCAAACGGACAGACGGCCAAACGGACAAGTATAAACCGGGCTTTAGGTACTGTGGATTTGCGATAGTTGATGTTTGGTTTATCTTCAGTAGTCAGAATTTCACATGTCAGAATTTCATTACCTAGTCAGAAACTAACCTTTCAAACTTTCATTAATCAGAATTTAAGTTTTGAAATAATATATGTAAGTTGAACTTTCAATTGTCAGAATTTCGTACGTTAGAATTTCATTAGTCAGAATTTTGCAAAAAGAGCAACTTTCTTTCTGGCGCAAAGTCAAACAAGATGGCTGATCTTTATGATAATGCTATAAAATGGCCTGTAGGCCGATGTGGTGGCGCTAGGCAAGCTAGTCAGTGGCGGTAGGCAAACTAAAGTACCGCTAGGCAAACCGCTGGTGCCGGAAGGCAAACTCAAGGTGCCGGTAGGCAAACTCTAAAGTACCGCTAGGCAAACCGCTGGTGCCGGAAGGCAAACTCAAGGTGCCGGTAGGCAAACTCTAAAGTACCGCTAGGCAAACCCAGGGTGACGGTAGGCAAGCTAAGCTGAAAAGAGACAATATTTAGTGATCAAGTTTAACAAACTTAAGATAACGTTCACTAAAGTGCAATTAATAACAGATATGTCACCATCTAAACAAAATTGTCTCTGATGTACTACCCAGTGTGACTTGTTGTATAATTAAGTCACATATTACGGCACTTAAGGATCCTGAAGGATGAAAACTTTACACGATTTTAGCACCAGGTTAACTTTTAATCTTACAAAAATTAATTAAAAAATTTTAAAGGCCTAAATGAAAATTCTAATTTAATTCCAAGATACCGCAGTTCAACATTTAAGCATTATTTTCATGTAAAATTTGTCCAGATTCATGTTTTTTGTCGGGAGATTTTTCTGGCGTACGCGAAAAAATTACAACTTTTTTACAGCCTATGTTTAACACATGAATCCTCAACTTTGAGGTAAAATTACTGGACAACTGTACAAAAGACTTACTACTTTTAAAATCTCGTTAAGATATACTGTTTGGACAATAAAATACGAAATCAGCGAAATCGGAGAAAGTCGAAAAAAATGGTCCAAAAATGACATTCAAAAAGGCCTTACATAAGTATATATATATATATATATATATATATATATATATATATATATATATATATATATATATATATATATGGCATTCAAAAATGATTTAGAAGTGGAATTCTATCTTACGCTCGTTTGAACCAAATAAGATTAAAGTTAAGGTTAACACCGAGTTAACCCTGAGTGCAGCAGGTTACAGAACACCGAGTTAACCTTATGGTTAAGGTTAACCCTAACCCTCTGCACCAACGCTTTTCAGCTCAGGGTTACGAAACCTGAAGGTTAACACCGAGTTAACTTTTAATAAAGGGTTAGCCAATCCGTAGGGAGCCAGAAACAGTTTCCATCCAATCGGGAAGCGGTTATAGCCATTCATTTAACTCGGTGTTATCAGCTGGAGAATAAGGTTAACAGAATACTTTCTTGTACTGGACTTGATACAATGAAATACAATGATCTCGAAGGGCACTGTAAAATTAATTCTATGTAAACCTTACCTCAATGTCCTTTCTGAAAGGAACCTTCGTTTCAAGAGTCATCATAGCTGTCGAAGGGGTCAAAGCAATTTTTGAGGAATTGAGAAATTTGTGGAAGCTTTTTCTGAATCGTCCTAATCACTCATTTATTCAATTATCACTCAGTACCCCTATTTTGCCATAGAATTTAATTCAGCAATAAAAATAACAGTAATATCCTTAAAAATAGTGTCGCTATAAGGGTTAACCCTACTCCCGCTGAGGGTTAACTTTTTGGTGTTTAACACCGAGTTAACCTTAAGGTTAACACCGAGTTACGTTAACCTAATTTGGTGCAACGGTCTAACTGCGGGTTATCTCTTGTTAACACCGAGTTAACGTAACACCGAGTTAAAAATGGTTGGTGCAAGCCAGTGTTAGTGTAGTTATTTGTTACGGCTGAGTTTGGTGTTCGGTGATTCTTCCGTATACGCACACCTAACATTAAACTAAAGTGCACCCAATGCATCTACTTCCGTAGACGCACACTAAAATTTCAGGAGAATTTTAGACTAGACTAGCGCTACTCTCACTCTCACCAGCTACCTCACTTCCTGACATTAGAAATTTTCGCCTTGGAAAGGGCTTGCCTACCGGTACTTTTGGTTTGCCTAGCGGCACTCAGAGTTTGCCTAGCGGTACTTTCAGCTTGCCTAGCGCTACTAGTGGTTTGCATAGCGGCACGGTTTGCGTAGCAGGAAAAGGCCTGTAGGCCTAGTCGACACAAATATATGAGTATGTCTTTGCTCAACCATCAGCTACGAGCAAATTTCCCTTTTCAAAAGGGTTCCGCAACAGCTTGGTTAGTTCCGTCTACACCAGTACCTACATCTTACATACAAAATATGACGATAAGCTGTTTCTTTCGAATCTTAAAAGAATCAGAATGGCCAAGAGTACCTAATAACTGTTGGATTGTCTGCTCTTGATATGGCGCAAACTGTCAAGGGTTTTTGGGAAAGAGTAAGTGCTACAAAAGAGTTAATTTTAGCTCTGCTCGTCTCTACTCTACCCCACTTTATCTGGAAAGGCCCTGAGATTGTGCAGCAACGTGCAGAATTTTGAAAAAATAGGAAAACAAAAGTCTGACTTACGAAATTGTGACTAATGAAGTTCTGAGTTATGAAGTTCTGACAAATGAAAGTTCAACTTATGTTACGTATTTGAAAATTTAAATTCTGACTAATGAAATTCTAACTAACGAAATTATGATTAATGAACTTGAAATTAATGAATGAATTTCTGACTAATATGATATTCTGACTGATGAAAGTAGATGATCGTAGAAAGTAGAGTATTCCTTGCCCCCTTTTCTGAGCTCGACTATAGGTTGGTTCCAGGGTCTTGTGATTCATTAGAAAGAAAACGGATGTTCTCAAAATGCACATAATACAGATATCCAGGAGCGTAGCCAGGGGTA
The DNA here is from genome assembly GCA_030248195.1 of Trissonchulus latispiculum. Lineage (NCBI taxonomy): Eukaryota > Metazoa > Nematoda > Enoplea > Enoplida > Ironidae > Trissonchulus > Trissonchulus latispiculum. Next base: position 6,885 of record JASAND010024532.1, read on the forward strand.
ATGGGGGGAAGGGAATTGCAACCTCCCCGAATTCTGGATCCCCAAGACGTTTTCTCTTGCAAGGTTCAAACACCCGTTTTTTTCAAAGATTTTCGCTCCCGCCTCTGGAATTTACTACACCGCACCATCGCGATACATGTTTGGCACGCCCAATACCATATTTTGTGTGGTGTGACCAGTTGGTACATTATTTGCATGCATGGAAACATGCTGAGCGCAATGCTATTCTTTATTTCAAAGAACAACCTTTAAAAATCCCCCAGTCGTTATAAAATAGAAAAAATGTTTGCTTCCCCCAGGCCCAGACCCCCCGAAAATTCTTTGCTTTTGCCCCGCAAACTTTTTCTGGCTACGCTAATGTGGAGAGCTAGCATGTATATACCAAGGGTCTCCCTGAAATGGGGCAACTTCTCCTGAAACTATGGATTCCCTGGAATTTCTTTATTATGTTTATAAACATGCTTTTTTAAAAAGTATTTTTTGTTTGAAACGCCAAAAGGGTTCCGACCCAAGTATCTTACTATTTGGCGTTGTTTCATCATTTCTTGCATATATGAAAACGTTCCGAGCCTTCGTTCTTTTCTTTATTTTCATCAAACATGCTCTGCTTCAAAAGGTTCCGCAGTAGACATTAATTAGAAAATCGTTGGGGTGCTCATCTCCATCACCACATCTCCCCGCTTTTCCACTGGGGACCCAACCCATAAACGAGCAACCTTCTCCCCAAAATGCTCCCCTAAGAATCGCGCCCCCCGACGTGGGTGCTCCTTTTTTGCACTAAAAACTAACTTCTTCGGTGAATTCCTAAAAAATATATACAGCACATTTTAGCACATTTCTAAAAAGTTTTTGAAAAATCTTCGACCCCTTAAAAATTACTCACCCTCCAAGATTAAGGCATCCCAAGAAAAATTCCGTAGAATAATTCCAGCCCCACTCTAATTTTAGCATTTCCCACTCTTTTTCTTTTGGGTACACCAGAAACTTATTGTAAGGGAAGCATGCATAGGAAAGATTGATAAGCCTGACATGGCAATCCAGCTCATGGCCCTGTGGTGTAGTGGTTAGCACATCTGACCGTGGTTCGAACCCGGGCCATTCCTTTACTTTCAATCGTGAGTAAAAAGCTGAACCTCCCTCTTCCCTTCTTTCTCTCTCCTAGGTCTTGGTTTCGTGGGCACCAGGGTGCCTGACGGTGACGCCGCCCGTTTTGGGCTTTTCCTCGGCTTCCTCTTGGTCCACCAGCCTTGGTAGAATGAAACGCTACACCATTTCATCTGGTATGGAAATCTGTGCGTGCTGTTTTATATTTTCTCTTGTTATCATAGGGGTCGCGGTAGCGACCCCTATAATATGAGTGAAAATGGTCGAATGACCGTGTAAAACAAGGCTGCGCAGAAGCTGCGCAGATTCCTGCGCAGATCCTGCGCAGATTATGTGCGCAAAAAATTGTACGTGTCGAGTTTAGTATGTGTGCGAAGTTTCATCCCCGTACCACTTTCCGTTAAAAAGTTATGCCAAAAATCGCTTACGAGAGTGATGTTTTTTTTCCGGTTTCTCGCTTTTGATGTCTCATAAGGGGTTTTGTAGCTTGAATAACTACAGATAGAAAAATTTTTGCCTATGAAACCCATATATATTCTTGTAGTACAAATCAAAAATAAGAAAATAAGCTAGTTTTTATGCCTCCCAGGGCCGGAAAAAATTTTTGGCTGGGGGCCAAAGTCGGCCAAAACGCTAAAATGGCCAAAAAGTATGCTTCAAAGGCGCCTTAATAAGTCAGATTGGGCTATATATGGGGCAATACTGACTATATGGTTAAACAGTACACATATCGGGGTCGTTCAAATGCTATATGATTTTCCGTCTTCGTGCGTAATTTTTCGGTACTGGCCGGCCAAAGTTGGTGAAGTTTGGGTCGAACTTTGAACTTAATTTTTTCGCTTATTTTGGGTGGCTCAAATTTTGCATACAAAGGTTTTTTTGGGACGGAGAATCGATTCCCGCTATCAGTTTGCTGCCGAGTAACCCAAGTTGCTGGGCTGGTCCACTGACCGTCTGAGGGGTCATGTCGGTAACCGCTTCCCGGAGGTCCGTAGTAGGCTTTACTTTGCTTCTCCAAACTTTGTCTATAGGGGTTTTCTGGTGCGCCCAGCTCATTCCCGGTGTCCGTTTTGCCGTCTGACCCACCCATCTAGCTGTGCTGGTTCCACTTTGCCGTCTGGAGGGTCCGGTCGGTACCGACTTCCGGGAACACCATATAGGACTGTACATAGCCCGACAAAACATTGTCTATAGGGGTTTTCTGGTGCGCCCAGCTCATTCCTGGCATCCGTTTTGCCGTCTGACCCACCCATCTTGCGTGTGGTTCCACTTTGCCATTGGAGGGTCAGGTCGGTGGGAGGTCATGGGGTCAAAAATGAAATTTTTCAAAAGTGGTCAAATTTGGTACCAAATGAAAGCCCTGAGCGAGCTGAGCAACTTTTGTCATAGAACTGCATGCTCAAAGTGGCTGTAGAGTGCTGTGCTGGGGTGGGGTGGGGGACTTAGGCGATTTTCGGTCAAAAATGAAATTTTTCAAAAGTGGTCAAATTTGGTACCAAATGAAAGCCCTGAGCGAGCTGAGCAACTTTTGTCATAGAACTGCATGCTCAAAGTGGCTGTAGAGTGCTGTGCTGGGGTGGGGACTTTGGCGATTTTCGGTCAAAAATGAAATTTTTCAAAAGTGGTCAAATCTGGTTCCAAATGAAAGCCCTAAGCGAGCTGAGCAACTTTTGTCATAGAACTGCATGCTCAATGTGGCTGTAGAGTGCTGTGGTGGGGTGGGGTGGGGACTTAGGCGATTTTCGGTCAAAAATGAAATTTTTCAAAAGTGGTCAAATTTGGTACCAAATGAAAGAGCGAGTGAGCAATTTGTCATAGAATGCATGCTCAAAGTGGCTGTAGAGTGCTGTGCTGGTGTGGGGTGGGGACTTTGGCGATTTTCTGTCAAATTTGATATTTTTCTAAATTGGTCAAATCTGGTTCCAAATGAAAGCCCTAAGCGAGCTGAGCAACTTTTGTCATAGAACTGCTGCTCAAAGTGGGTGGAGTGCTGTGGTTGGCTTGCTTGCTACCGTTGAAAGATATCTATACATACCTTCATGAGCATACATATATAAAATAATAGAAAACAAGAACAAAAAGTGCTCCTTCGTCGCATGTAAAATACATATGAGTCTTCGTAGGCAGGTTGTACATAAGCAAAAACTAGCCTGTAAAATACTATGGGTTCCGTAGGGAGGTTGTAAATTAAGGAAAACAGTTGCAACCGTTAACATATGAGCCTGTCCTACAACGAGGCTCATATTGGCGTCACAGTGCATTCCACATTAAAGCTTCATTAAAGAACCTCAGCTTCATCCACATTACGGAAAAATGAATAGACGTCATGGCCCAGGATGAAGTGAATACGACTGCTCAAGCTGAACTGTACATGGAACCTGTTTCCTGAAACACTATGGCACACCTCTAATGCATTCTCGAAACACTTTCACTATCACACGCAGAATGGTTCCGCTTGGCTGTGAGTCAGAGCGCCTCATGGCGTACCGTTTGAGCTATGCACACTTATGACTGATCAACTATTTTGAAGGATATTTGTTGAAAAGCTATGCAGTATGTTTTATTAAAGTAAATTGCTTATTCGTTTACTGCTATGAGCTCGTTGTGGAGGTCTATGTTAAGCGGTTGCCTTGTTTTCCTTTTTCAATCCCTACGAACTCTTGTTTTCAGGTAGTTTTTCTTATTCACTCCTACGAAGCTTTTATTTTCATGCGACGAAGGAGCACTTTTTGTTCTTGTTTAGGTATACATAACTGAAGCCGACCTATCTGATTATGGACAAAGGTGATAAATGGATCCGTAATCTGCTTGATTTGCCCGATCCTATTCTGGTGGACATTTTTCGTCAGTTTCCTTGGCGTCAGCGAATTCATTTGGAAACTGTCTCCACACAACTTCGTCGTCTCGTGTTCCTTTCTTATCTGGATGAAGATTATTTTGCTTTGGGCGCAACTGATGCTAGCCAAATCGAAACCCGATTTCTGTTTCGCCGCTCCTACGAAGTCTTGGATGTTCGCGTTGAATGGATTATGGGTCGATTTGGGAACCTGAAGGAGCTCTATTTGCTGAATCCGATTGAAGAATCAGTTCTGGCCAGAATTGGTGAGGCTTTTCATAATTTGCATATTCTGGGAATTCAGTTGACCAGTCCGAAAGATTATCGCCTGCTGGAATTGTTGCCCAGAAATATTTCCCTGATTTTGCATCATGTGGACATCGAAGGCGGCGAAACTTTGTCGCAAACGGAGTTTCGTGAAATCTCCCAATTCCTTTCTTCTCGCGGAATTCGAATGAGCTACTGCATGGAAACGGATTTCAGCCACATCGCAACGCCTAACCGGTTTATACAATATATTCCTTCTGATTTGCCCAGTTTGTCAATTTTTCTTCACAAGGAATTTGACTACTCCGTATTCTATCCAATCTCTGACGACAATTCTTGTTGCCAGCTGAAATCGCTAATCATTCCAGATTTATGGTTGAACTATGAAACCTTACCTGCTTTAAGTCAGAGCTGTCCACTGCTTGAAGAATTGGCCATTTATGGTGTCACTGAATATAAGTATTCCCGTGACGCTCTGATCCATGTCAGATTTCCTCAGCTGCGAAATTTATACGTCAAGTATACAAAACCGGATTTTCCTGATTACTTGCGGACGGCAGTAACTTCGTCCGGTCTGCTTCAAAATCTGACATTCCCAGAATTCAGTCTGGATTCCTTTAAAATTGTCGTTTCCTCGAATTCCAATCTGAGACATGTCAACTGTTGCATTGAAGATAATATTTTGCTTTCAGCTCCGGACTTGTTTATATCTTGTCTTGGAAGACTTCCGCGTCTTGAAACTGCTGACATCGTCATGTCAACCAAAATTGACTGGCTCTGTCGTGAGACCAGGCTACAGTCTCAGGTTTTTCAGTCTCCAAACTTTCGTACCCTGACCTTAGATTGTTCTTCCCTTAGGTTTAAGAATTTAGTATCTGCTGATTCTGCTCTATTCTTTACTAGCCTGCTGCGCAATATCACTCACCTCTCCCTGACTGGCCTACAATTGGGCTGCGAAATTTTCTGTCCTGTTTTGGTTGAACTTGAACTAAATTTTGTGGAATTTGTCGGCCAGGGGTCCGGATTTCGGATGGGACCAGATTTCAAATCCCTGAAAATATTGGATCCCCAAATTGATCCTTTTGAGGTCGTTAGGCATGATTCAGCCCGATTCGATTTTCCTAATCTCAGTTTGACAATTCGAAATCCCGACGATGAATATTATCGAATTCGGAATTGGGTGGTTTGCCCGATGGAAGTCTATTTGGATTATTTGTTGGAATTTTCCAGTCTTAAAGCGATTCATATTAACTATGAATTTTATCGTTTCGATGGCAGCTATGTGCCTGAGCTTGGGACCGATCTGGGGAAGACTTTGGGATCTCTGCGATCTCTTGAATCGATTCATATAAAGGCAGTGGATCACGTTCTCCAGGACATTCTGAAGGCTTTGGTTGAAGAACGACAGCGCCTTTTGGCAGAGGGTGCCACTTTGGACTGGTTGGAATACAGTTTTTGTGAGGATCAGTTCTTGGTCAGATTGGATCCTCCAAATTCATCTGTCAAAATGAGATCTAGAGAAAGGCCGGATTTCATGCTGGAGCGGAATGCAATCTTCAAGCATAAATCTTTTGTCAGTCCGAATTATTCTCCTAAACTGGGTAACTGCAGCATTATCGTCTGTGAGCAGCCGGAAAGCAGTGATTAATTTTGTCTATTGTTTGGACTGAATTTTTTGTTTCTGTGCAGCATTCATTTATAGCAAGCTTAACAAAAAAATCACCCGAAATTTTAACAAAAAAATCACCCCACCCTGACTCACAGGAAAGTCGCAGAGGCCCAATTTTTTGCATGGTGATAGCCACACATCTCGACATTACAGCATGTGAGTTTGAGCCCCTAGGCCCTCTCCATGCGTTCAGGGCAGACCTTTAAGTGAGGGTACCCAAAAGTGACCTCAAAAACGTTCATGACCGAAGTTCGAATTTCGGCTGCTATTTACTAAGGGAAAACCCTAGGCAACCCATATTGTGCATGTGACATGTCCTGACTATTTGCTATCGATACATATATAGAAGTTCCCAGTCGGACCTTTGAGCCGTCCTGGGGTGGGTGATTTTTTTGTTAAAATTTTAACAAATAAAAAATCATTTTTATGTTTCGTTACTGAAGCCAGAACAGCAGCTAGAGCAAAACTAACGTCAAAATCAAGCTCAGCGACCGCAAAAACCCTTATATACGTTGTTTTTGAGGTTGCCTGACACTTCTGGGAGTCCAACCTGGTGACCAGCCGGGCCTGGACCGTCCGACGGTAAACGTGATCCCAGAAGTCAGTATTAGCCCATAGTTACCTAAAAACTAATGCCAGATTTGAATTCAGCGCCCTCGAAAACCCCCTAGGACATGTTTATTGCCACTTCGAACTGTCCAGTTGGTACCTGGAGGGTCCGGACGGGTCCGGCAGGGGTCACGTGACCGTGGGTCATACCCCAGCAATATACGAAGTTCTGAGTTTCTCTGCCAAAATGCCTGGAAATAGGTTATAATCACTCACAAACACGAAAAAACAACGTTTTAGCCTTTAAAACGGCACTTTAGAGCCACCAGACTTCATACTAGACGCTGTCGGGGGCCATCAGTGACCACTAAGACTTCGGCGGGGTCAGTTCCCTTAGTTGGAGCACTAGGTTAGCGGTTTGGGGTTCGAAATACGTTATTTAGTGCGCTCTATCCAAAAATGATGAGAAAAAGTTACTAGCTGCTCTCTGGGATCCGATCCGCCACTGATTTTTTTTGTTAACGGGTAATTTTTTTTTGTTAAACCTTTAACAAAAAAATCACACATTTTCGTCTACTGCTACTTACTGGTAGGCGGTAGAGCAACGAAACTGGGGTGGTTTTAAAGCTTAGCCCAAGACCTATCCATGGGTCCTCAAAGTAATCGATTTGGTTTAGTTTTGCGAAAGTTCCAGCCAAAAAACCGAATTTTGATTTTTTTGTTAAGCTTGCTATACTTCTTGTGCTTTTGGGTTTCTTTATTCTTTTGGTATGTTGTTGTTTGAGGTTCATGTCTAGCTTAGGTTGTGTTTGTTTTCATTTACAGAAATAATGATCTGATTCTCTTAAGAACCGTTCTACTATCTACCGTTTCCAAAAACCACCATTTTTCTTACTGCTGGTTCTTTTTAATGATGTACTCTTGATGATGCTTACTGTTTAAAACTACGTTGCTAATTTTAGCATCCTACCCTTAGACAATATATACTCTAGTATGTACATATATTTTTTGTAATTGTTGTAAAGCGTATATATGTGGAAATTGGAGCAGGACTGTATATATACTTGGAAATAGATAACTTGAATCCTTACATAAATGTGGCAACTTTAATTTAAACCAATTAGAAAGTGCCGCCGTACTTTTCTTGGCCAGTCTATGGTTCACGGATCAAGACATGACATTCAAAAGAGGCAAATGGTTTCTGATAATATGTTGAAAATTGCCCTTTGCTTTTTATAGCATCAACTTTTAATGCCAGATTTTGGCTAAAATAGGCAAAAATTGAAAAATCCAGTGAAACCGGAAACTTTGTGTTAATTTGGCCTGTTGAGCTATGTTTTCAGAAATCATCTGGTGCCAAAGGGACTCACTTTGAGGGGGAAGGGCTTTCATGGGTCACCTGCCCTGGCTTTGCCTAGGGAGAAGTCTGGGGGTACCGAATTCCTGGCAGGAGAACGGTGCTTTTGAGCTAAAAATTAAATCATTTTTACTCTAAATATAAGCTTGAAATAGTTTAAAATGTTTTAAAAGCCCTAAAACGACCGGATGTCATTTTAATTCGAGAAGAGTGAATTGTTTGCTAAACTAAGTCTGAAAATGCCAGCACATTACGGTTTTATTCTGTATTCAGTGACATATTGTCTACTTGTGGTTACCTGTTAACCTTTATTTGCTACTACTTTGTCGTCGAATAAAAGTCACCGTTTCGCATTTTGTACAAGTTATTGTAGTTTTCTAGGTATATATGCCAGAATACATGCTCTCTGCTCTATTTAATGGTGGTATTAATTTGCATTAGAGGCCGCTTCTTATTTGCTGGGGGAATGAAGTGCGGCAGAAATGTGAGTAGGTAACATGGAGTAAAGGCAGGAAATGAAGACTACCCCATAGTTCGTGTATAAGTAAGACTACATAATATATAATACAAACTAAGGGCCTTTTCGCGCAGCGAGTTAAACGAGCTAAAAGAATTAAAATTAACTCATCCTTTTCGCTCACAGGGTTAAAAGAGTTAAACAGTTCGTTTTAATTCTTCTGCAGGGTTAAAAGAGTTAAAAATTTTTAACTCTACTATTTTAACTCGCGCGCGAAAAGGCCCTAAGAGTGTGACTGTGGGAAGAGTTACGCTCTTAGTTATTAGGGTCGCGAGTTTAGTCGCTTTCGACATGATCTAAACGATAACTTCTGACACCCCTCAAATTAGAACCATCACTTCAAACAAATTCGCACTCTATGCTTGTGCGCGAAGCTTTCAACAGACGCACATTGAACCAACCAGCTGAGTACTTGTGTTTTAGAGCTTTAGAACGTAGGCATAGCGTGCGAATATCTATGATAGGTCTAATTTGTGGGGGGTCCGCCGATATTGTGCAGATCATGATCATGTCGCAATCCTAATAACTGAGAGAGTAACGCTGGCCACACTCTTAGTTATTATGTACTCTTGGTATAAGGTCGCACAATGAGGTTATTATATACTCTTGGTATAAATAAGGTCGCACAATGAGGTTATTATATACTCTTGGTATAAATAAGGTCGCACAATGAAGATTATGAGGAAAGTCCACGGAAACTTACTTTGGAAGGATGGAATTATTTTATCAAGCAATACTGGCTACAGTTCTGGTTAGATACAACGTTCTTGGAAAGCTAGGATTCGCGAATTTGATAAACGTAGCTTTACATCACTTTCACGAAGACAGGCTTGGATATTCCTCGCACGTATTCTCTTCTTACCTATCGATTAGGTGTCTGGCAGTGCTACAACTTACAGTTGTTTCCGTAGGGGGGTTGTTTCAGATTTAGTTTCAGTCGGAGTTCTGGTCATTCAAAAAAGTGCAGTTTCTATCTAGGTTGCAGAAAAAATATAAAGTGTAAGTTGAAGATTATTTAGGCTTCCATTGCATAATATTAACGTAATATATAGCTTACAGCAGTTTAAAATCTTCAAATCATGTTTTGAGAATATTCCAGTCCGACTTTCAGGTCTGCTCTGAAAATTTTCTGCTCATCCGGAACTGGAATGGGAGTCATTGATGTGTAAATCTGAATCAAATGTCTAAGAGCAGTTGCCTGAAGAATGAGCCCTCGATTTCGATTGAAATTGGTAAATTTGGAAAGCTTGGTAGCGTGTTAGCAAAGAATAAGACTTGTCGAAGTCTTCATCCACTATTCTGACCCATTTTTCTAATTAAGATTCTGGCAACAACAGACTTACAATTAGTCCTTACATGCGTACTACCACAACGACTATTATTTTCGAAAACTGGAAGAAAAAGTATAACTGTTTGCAGAATGATACCAGAAAATTTCAGGTAGTTCAAATTTCAAAACTGGTATAAATTCATCACAAATAACTACAAAAAATTTTCAAAACTATCAGATCCAAACCGGATCAGTTCTTCTAAGTAACTAGGGCTGTTCCCGGAACGTGTAGCGGACTCTGCGCCCAGCAGGCTCGGGCACGGTGAAAAAACGAGGTGGAATTTTTAGGCCCGGCCCGCTACAAGGCCCGGGCCCACCGGGACCTCGTGGAAAATAAGTTTTTCATTAGAAACATTGTTTTCTAAACCCTCATTGGTCCTAGTGTCTTATTACAAAGGTGACAATTTAATATTCTATACATGTTTCCAACATTCGTTCACGCTTTTCTCCTACTTCAGTTATGTAGTCGCCGCACCCACTATCGAACGATATCTTTCTTGGTGCACTTTAAAATCTGCTATAGTGTTTCAATTTATCTTAGCAAACGTTGAAATAATTTATTAGCATAATGATTCCGTGAACTGAGACAAGATATCGAATTTTAGATTTGTCGTGAATTTATTAGTAAATCAGTGAAAAGCAGATATCCCTCTCCCAAAGATCGAACATGCTTTCGATAGAAGTCAGCACTGTTAATTTTCAAGTCATTGGCATTTTGCTAATGTGGAAGGAAACAGTCTATTTATATATACAATTATTATTAACGTTTTTATACTTAAAATTAAATATAGTTTACACTTAGAAGTGTACAGAAACGATAAACTACGTCCTAGACGACGTAGCGGGCTCAGGGCCCAGGCCCGGCCCTGAGCCCGGCCCTGTGGTTCTTGTAGGCCCTGGCCCGGCCCGGAGAATTTTTTATCCGAGCAACCCTATAAGTCCCCTATGATCCATTGACCCAGTCTAATAAGTTACCCAAACTGAGCCGGTGACATGGTTTTATCTCTCGTGCACACTATGACAGATCTATCTGCTTGCTTAACGCTTATGTCTTGTGTGTGTAATTAGGGTTGTGCCACTAAGAAATTTCTGGGCCGGGCTCGGGCTTGGGGCGGACTGATTTCTTGGTTCAGGCTCGGCTCGGGCCAGCCCGAGCCCGGCCCGAAGCCCGAGTCACGACCCGAGCGGCCCGAACAGCCCGAGCAGCTCGTGAACGGCCCGACTTGGTTCGGGGCTGTGGACCTTCTCGGTTCGGGCTCGGTTCGGGCCGCAGAATTATTTCCCGAGCCCGAGGCCCGATTCACGGCCCGGGCACAACCCTATGTGTAATGTGTACCAAACTAAAAAATGACCTTTTATCTAACAGTTATGTATTGATGATGAATAGAAAAATTGAGCAATGCCACAAAAATTTATGTCACGATCGTTGGTTAGCGTCCTAAAATGTTAATGTAGTCAGCACAGCATAGGCACTTACGCAATAGGGTTTTGTTATCACTAGCGTTATGATGGAGTTAAAGAAAATCATTTTGGCGCAATTTGTGAGGATGAAGAAAACGCAATTTCCTTGGCAATTTGCAACATCCTTAACACGTTCACGGCATTGAGGGACACGGTGTGCCCCACAATGAGTTTCCCTAATACGCATGTGGGACACACCGTGTCCCTCATTGACATATAAATTTAATGTCTTCTAGAATCAAAACGCGTGCAGGGAAGTGCTTTTTAATTTTTAAATGCGTAATAAAGGATGCTAAATTTTTTTATAAACACGACAAAAAGTCCGTATTGTTTAGACAGCAAATTCAGACTGGCTATCAGATATTGGCAACAGTCAGATACTTATACCATTTCTAAAACACACTTCTGGTGGTATAAAGGTTTTCCGGGATACGCTTTTAACACTTACTGTCTATTTAGGTAAATTTGCGGGCATAGACAATCATTTTTATAAACCTTTCCTATCTGAATCTATAGGTAACGGTATGTATGCTGGTTTCGGACGAATTGTGGCCATGGAAGACGTGGTGATAACAAAAATTCCGTTTGTCTTTGTATTTCTTCGCAATAACATAGTTTCTGATTCATTTACTTCAACTTGTCGTTTACAGTTACCGTCTCGTTTTATAGTGACTGCTTTAGGATTCCCCCGATTCTGTCGAAGCGTTCCTCATTACAGTGCCTTTTTTCAACCGATGAGTCAGTTATCCTGCTAATGCTATTTAAAAAAGTTGTTGAAATATTGCATGCTCGACCAGAATTCTGAAGGTACCAGCTGAACTTAGTACCAACTTCGCGCCAATGTGGATCAGCAAACTCGTTCTTTGCCGCCCTGTTTCCAGCTTGTCAGCCTAAGCCGGAGGCAAGCCAGCGTCATCCCAACATTCCAAATAGTTTTTGCCGCCATCCAAAGTGCTTACTTGTCATTGACTCGTCTACTCCATTATACTCAGACTCCTCAGATTCATTATTTTACATCTTTGCAGTCGTCTTCTTACTGTTTTTCGATATTGAAACTGTAACGATACATTACGATAACTATTTTTTGAAAGGGGAACATTTAGGAGATATAAAAGTGTGGGACACGGTGTGCCCCACAACGCGCCGTTGAAAACATGTTTCACTGTGCACGTTGTGGGTCTCACGGTGCCCCACACTATTTGATTGATGCAAATATGAGTATATTGTAATACTTGCCTAGCAAAAATATTAAAATCTTCTCTACGTTAAAATTAAGCAAAAACAAGAAAATGCGCCCTGGTTTAACCAACTAAATTTTGAATTGCCGTGAACGTG
>JASAND010024533.1:0-58137 GCA_030248195.1 Trissonchulus latispiculum
CTTGGGCTGATATTACTATTTTCTTTTCCTTTCTCTGTTGGCCTTGTCCTCGGCCAAAAGTTCAAGCGAGGACAACTGCTAGGCCCAAGAAGAAAGAGGCCTAGCAGTATAGAAAGGAAAAGAAAACAACACCTGACTGAGGTGTAGTCTAGGAGGTAGACAACCTCCTAGACAATAAAAAAGGAAAGGTTTGACTTAAGTCAAACCAATTAAAAGAACTTTTTTAAAACACTCCTTTTTGGAGTGATAAGATTACGAAACAAAAAGTAATCTTATAAAAACATTTTTGCTTGCAACTTTCTTATTTTTGGGAGTTGAAAAGTCGGGTTTGCATTTTTGGAATCAGGATCAAATTCTCTTTCATATGAGCCCAAGTCATGTTTCGGACCAAAATTACGAAATTTAACCAATTATTAGCTAATTATCACTAATTAACACTTATTAGCCCTATCTAACTACGTATCTAGCTAGTTAGTACCTAATATTGAACCATCTTCTACTAATCTGCTATTTTTTCAATGATTTTCGCATTAATACTCTTTATTAACACTTAAACTCCAATTTTGAAGACATAAGAGACTTTTATTCTTCTAATAAAACTGGGGAGCATTCCGGCAATTGGTTATTAAGTATTTCCGACCGGAAAGGGGAGAATTGGGAGTCTCATCTCGGACTTATTGAAGGTAACTACCCTCTTAACTGATGTTTGTAATTTCGTTATCTCAGACTTATTAAGGGTAACTACCCTCTTAACTAGTGTTCGTAATTTCGTGTTAGTAAAGGGGTTAGTACACTTAAGGGCCGTTAAGGCTTCCTTTAACCATTAAAACTGATTTTTCTCATGCTATTCGTATCCACTATACGTTCGAGTTTTCCTTCACTGCTAACTTATTTAGTACCTAAATCCAAAATCTTAGTCCCTAGTTGAATGAATAGCGATTTGCGCCTGGCAACTCTGGCAATTCAGAACAAGATATGACAAAACACATCAAGTAACTTAAACAGTGATTCCAATCAAATCGATCATTACTAAATCAGGACTCATCATCTCCTTTGTACTGAAGCATTCATTTCTTCGTATAATTCTTTATTCGTCATTTAGTTCTTGAAATTCAATTTTTAACCTTTTTGAAACTCCTTTCATTACACATGTACGGGGTCCAAACGGGGGATCGGGGTCTATGTTAGTATACTTACATGTTAAACTTGACGGGGCCCCAATTTGTGTATGGGGTCTAAGCTTGTATGATTTACACATCTGTGTACAAAATATACAAGCACGAGCCCGATCCCCCGTTTAGACCCCGTACATGTATAGGGGCGGGGTGAGGGGGGTCTGATTTAGGTACGGGGTCAGCCGATAGCGTGCAGAGGATGTAGCGAGCTGATAATACATAGCGTATGACGCTTGTCATACTCTTATGTATTATGTACTCTTGGTACTAGTAGTCTGTACTCTAAAACGGCTAGTATCGTTAAACTCGTAGACTGAACCAATGTGTAGGTTTGCCTGTTGTCGGATCTAGTTCGTTCCTTCTTCGGTGTACATACGCATTTTATTATGTTTATTACACATGTTTGAGATAAATTTTTTCAGTCCTGTTCTGCAAGCGTGTGTTCACTCATTATGCCACTCAAAACACGTTTTGCTACATATATTCAAGCTTGATGCTATTGTGCATGCGCAGTCAATTGGCAAAGTCCTTGCTGCAAAGGGAAAAAACCTGCACAAATAAATATCACGTTTGTTGCGCAACCCAAAGATGGGATAACTGTTGGGATATCAATTACAAGCAAACCAAAACTAAAATCTGGATCTTTTAATTCTGTATTTGGTACATACAAAACGACTCTTTGAAATTATGATATTATGTGGCACATCTTTCGAGTTTACTTGTTACAAGCTTGAACTTTTATTGCTGGGAATGTGCGACACTACATTGTAGCTTTCGCTTTTTTACCTTTTGCTATATGTATCCAGTACCGTTTTTGCATAATACACTTTTCAGGCTTCCACAAGAAATGCTGTACTGAATCAAAATTTGAAGTGGCCAAAAGATTCCAACGGAGTTGTTAGAGTGCCCTATGTATTTGACGCCAACTTAGGTAAATTTGACTACAATGGTAACAGTCAGATGATATTTTAAAATTTGAAAAGATTCCACAAACTTTTAGTTGAATAAAAGCATTGTCATACACTAACATTATTACAATAGCACAGTAGCCCTATGAAATAGACTCTGCTGTTACGGACTGAAGACTGAACGAGTTTCTTAATGGACGTCTTAATTAAAACTTATTTATACTCAATGAAGTGACATCTACTAAACGTTTTGCCGAAAATTATAAGCCTGTTAATTTACTGATAATTTCCATTGAACTCCCATGGAAAAAGGAATAGGAAACTGACTGATATGTGTGGTGAAAACGTTTTTCTGTCGTGGGAACTGGTAAACACATACGTCTGTCGATAGGGCGGCCCATGGTTTTATTCTTTACTTACTACTTGATTTATTTTTAACTTTAACAGTGATTTCTTAGACTGGGTAGCTAACACCTCCCTGCTAGGAATGTTTTTGGTTCAGTACGATTGGTTTGCTGCAGCACAGATTTGCTTTTAGGATCTGCCGCCAGAGCAGCAATCAAGAAGGCGATAGAGGAATATGCAGAGTACAGCTGCATACAGTTTGTACCCCAGACTACCCAAGGAAATTATATACACTTTTTCGCGGAAGATGGGTAAGTTTTGATAGAAGCCGGAAGCATATTGAGAAAAGAAGCTAGCGTATACTACCTGGAATTACCTTGGTGCTATAAACAAAAAACTACCGACTAACTTTTACCCTTAACAATAATAATGAAATGCACATGGTACCATAATTTTTAGTCTTTGCACCTTTCCAGGAATTTTTATTCAGTTAGTACTTATATCAATTAGTTTTATTAGCATACAGCTTAGACTCGGAGATTTAAGACTTGAACATAAAGTCTTAGACTGTTTAATAAAGCCTCATGAGAGTGACAGCGTAAAGTGAAAGACACTGATACCATACTTCAGTGAGAGGAACAATTTCACTGACACTGGCGGAAGCCAAGTTGAGGCACTCCTTGTGTAAGCAGTTTTGACGTGCGCTCGGCAAGCCAGTGCATTTCGTCAATTTACGAAAAAGCAGGGGCCAATTTCATAAAGATTTGCGGATTTGCAAGTGCGAGTTTGCAAGTACTCGCACTTGAAACGCAAGTGCGGATTGTAAGTGTTTCATAAAACTTTTCCGCAAACTTGCGGAAATTAGATAAGGAACCTTCTCAAAATTACAAACGTTTAATCGTTTCAAAAATGTTTATTTTATCGTTTTGAAACGTTTTCTCTAAACGTTTAAAGGCAGGTGTTTTATCGTTTTCATAAGTTACAAAATCTTAGCCTGAAAAAGCTCTTACAGTAACCTGTGCTTATATGTTTGCCTCTTTAGTGCTGCAGTTACGACAAGAACACGCATACATGAAAGCTGAATTAGCTGCTTTATTCAAACGAAAATTCAGAGTGAGAAAAACGTTTTCAAACGTTAAACGTTTAATGCCATTTTCCATAACGTTTAAACGTTCACATTTTCCTAAGCAGGTTCCTAAACAAGTTGCGGGACTTGACGGCCTTGCAAGGTAAATGCGAGTTCTTGCGTTGCAAGTGCGAGTAGAAGCAAAACTGACTATAATTATTTAAAAAATCATAACGTTTTCATAATAACTTCAAATTTATTGAAATTTTCACGAAGTATGCAAAAGATGTCAAAGCAGTTAATAATGAAATTTGGTTAAAAACTGACAAAAATTAGGGAAGATATTCCAATTTTTCAAAAATCGTCTAGTTGAAATCTACCAGACGACTACTCGCAGTTGCAAGTTGCAAGTATGTAACTGTTCCAGCTAGTCTTATGGAACACTTACTTGCTGATAGTGTTCCAGCGAACTTGCAACTTGCAACCCACTTGACTCGCAATTCAAGTGCAAGTGCGGATCCCGAACTTGACACTTTATGAAACACAGTTGCGCAGTTGCGGAATCCGCAACTTGCAAAATTTTATGAAATTGGCCCCAGCTCTCTTGCGGAAAAAACCGTGTGGATGTAAAGCAAACAAGCGAAGTAGCAACGATGAGTTTTCGCCCATTATCCTTTTATCGCGATAACTTTCAATAGCAGCTGCTGATCGAGCTGATTTACATATATTAGTGTTCTCCACGTCGAGAGCTTTTATTGAGTATACATAATATTTACCATATTTTGAAAAGTTTCAATTTTCCGTCAGGTTGATCGATTTTGCAAATTTTGATTCATTTAAAGCTCCGTAACTCAAATTTTGGCGCTACAACTACATTACATTACATTACAACTTTTCATTTTCCTCAATTAGAGCTTTCGAATGATGCCTATATTGGGCGGTTTCCGTAACTTATATCCGAAGATCGCCCAACTCCAAAGCCACATGCAACAGTTTATCCAAATCGGTCAATCCTAGCAAAAGTTAGAGAGGGGCAGAGAATGGTAACGAGAATAATAAATAATATGAAAGAGGATAGGGTTACCTTTTTGTGTAAATAGCGGCAGTAGTATAGATGGTTCTTCCCCCCCCCCCA
Source organism: Trissonchulus latispiculum (assembly GCA_030248195.1). Taxonomy (NCBI): domain Eukaryota; kingdom Metazoa; phylum Nematoda; class Enoplea; order Enoplida; family Ironidae; genus Trissonchulus; species Trissonchulus latispiculum. The sequence goes on from JASAND010024533.1 coordinate 4,630, forward strand.
AACATCTTCAACACATGATGTGTTAATCATATAGCGTCGTCTTGTTGTAAGGCTATTTTTAATCAATAACCATAGCTAATCAGCAAAAGGTGATTATTACGCAATCATTTCCATCTGTGCTTATATCACGTGATGTTTACGTCATCGCCAAAAGCTAGCTAACTCTTGACTTGGAATGTCATATATAATGCCAAGAATTTTGCAAAATCTATCCTAAAATAACTTCACGATTTAGCTACCTATCACACTGCCCGCAGGCGCAGTCAGCTGCGCTGATTGCGCAAGCGGACAGTGACGTGTAGTCATTCTTCTCCGCGCCCCCGCCGCCGCCGTTCCGTTTTTCTAACTTTAATATCAGTACAGCTTTCACTCTTAAGGTGATGCTTCCTCTTTGTTTCATCAATTTTGTACCGTTATTTCTCATTAATTTTTTAGTTAGGAAGCCATCTTTTCTATTGAAATGTAGCTTGATATTTTCTCTTCTTAAGGAGTACAAGGAAACACTAATATTGGATTTAGAAAGTTTCGACTGATTCTTGAAGTCTGATCTTCGGATTTTAAGACTGAAAATTTTTCCAAAGACATCGGTTATATCCTTCCCACCTTCCATTGTCAAATAACTGTGGTCCGTTTTTAGTTGTTATGAAATCAGTCTTCGCTTTATGAAAAATTAACTAAAACGTATGCGCAGCATGGATTTTGCCTACATTTATCAACTTTTACAGGCGATCACATTAGCAAGAAAGCTCTAATCCGGTCAATTAAAAAAGGGTCCCGGGGTAATTTGTGTTCACAACATCGGCTAAGTGGCAACCTTCTATCTTGCATGCTAAAAATCTACACGATCGCTGAAATTGGTCGTGCATTTGCAAACATTTCATTTTTATGATAGCAGCCTCCTGGATAGCAGTTTTGGAAGATGACCATGCTTCAGATTATAGTAAAATTAGGTTACGTACCAACTTTTTATTTTCCTTTTCCGGAATTTATGCGCCTCTATGAGACCTTCAATTCAGCACCCGTGATTTACGCATTTTTCCACTTGCGTAGTTTAAGAAGTAATGGATTATTTGAATTCTACAAAAATGACAACCTTTGGACGCCAAAATTAGAAAGCTGGTTGTAGAAGAGCTAGAAAGTTTCTTCAAAGTAAACAAATATATCTTTTCATTTTCTGATAAATTTAGTGTTACCTCAAATCTATCAATTACCTAATGAGCACAGCTATGATGAATCATATCCCTCAGTCGATCAGTTGGATAATTGGGAGAAAACATACTATATACTGTACCTTTAGTTCAGTACAAAGCAGGAAAGCTAAAGGGGATACTCACAGGGTGCGACTTTGTGGATATAAAGAAGTATTGTTTTACTCTTTCTTATAGCTTGCTGATATTTGTATTGAAGCTTCTATTAATATTGCTTTCGCAGGTTTTTAAAAAATTCTGATTCGTCTTTCTCGCTACTAACCTTTTATAATCCAGCAACTTTGATGCTGGCCAATAATATTTGAAATTCGGATTTACCTACTAATGTAAGGAAGCACCAGTGACCTATAAACACTGTGTATACGTCGTAAATATTAACTAGAATTATGCAATGTCTTCAATCAAATCCACTCTTTATTTCTTTACTAAAACACTAACATATCACTGCAAAAAACAGCAAAAATTTGATTACCAGCTGTACCAGATGCTAGCCACACATAAATGTATGTATCTATTCAATGAAACCGAACGGAACAGTTGTAAAGTCATCTTTTAACACTCGCTTATCATAAACACGTTGATATTGTTTCCTCATTGTTTTACTCTTAATGTTTAATTCACGAAGACTTTTCTTCATTTGGCCGTACTCAACTTCAGTACTCCCACCATGTTGGAGCAATTTAAGCATCGTTTCCTTGTTGATCTTATCAGAGACGGAAATATGCAACGGTACTCCTTTAATTTTTAATTCAGATGACTTGGATCCATCGCCTTTGATCACTGAATATCCATAGTTTTTAGGTCCAAGTGACCAGAATTGTGTAGCCTTTGCATTAGGCCCATACGTTTCCAGAATTTCATCCTTGAGTTCTCCCAGTCCACTACCAGTAGTCGGCTCCATATTCTCCTCTGACGCGTGGCTGATGAAGAAAATAGAATCTAAAACAATGACTTTTGACTTTGTTTTGCAGATGCAAACTCAAGTCTGTTTTAAAATCTGCTAAACAACTGCACATCTGTGCTCCAATCCTATGTAAATTAAGGGAATCCAAACCAATCTGCTGGCTGGATTTGCGATATTCACCAACATACAAAGATTTGGGAGTATTTTAACTCTCATTGATTCGCACAGCACACTACAAAAACTTATTGAATTAATGTCTACAATATCACTTAAAGCTTGTACAAAATTTTAAACTCCGGAAAACTTTTATTTGTTTTATTGCTATAAACGTAGTATTTACCTGTGTCAAAGTATAGAACTTTCTGTCCAAGTTGCTCCAAATAAGTGTAAAGCTTCAAACGAGCATAGGATGTAGTAAATGCGGCCACTACGACATTGCTAGTATGGTCAGGCGGCATAAGATCTTTCTTCCGCTTATAAGAGATTTGTGCCATGCCATTGAATTCGGTGAAGTAGATATCAGTTATATCCAACGCATCGTCCAATAAGTAGTCTACCAGTTGGTAATATTCCGTAATATAATCGGTGTTGACATAGTTAGTTCGCTTTCCAAAGTAACCCCAGAAGCTATAACATAAAGAAATTAAACAATAGTCATAACTTAATACATGTTACAGCATAATTATCGGCAGCATAACACATTAACATGTTTGACCTTTATACTCTTACTTTTTAAAATACGCAATTATGCACATGTCGTGTGAAATTGGTAAAAGATTGGGATCAGCTTATATAGCGTTGTTCAGTTTCAAGAGGAGGCTTGCAATAAACGATACCCAGCTTCCAGCGATTTCATATTATTGCCTCTAGTTTAATATGACGTACAATGAAGCACATAGTAAGCTATATTATCAAGATTACAATTATTTATCCTTATCTTTCCACTAAGCACTGTATCTTTTAGTTAGTTACATTGCATTAAAACTTAAATGATGATGAACTTCCAGAAAGTGTAGATTTGATTGTTTCAATACATTGTTTGCATTTTGATAAACAGACAACTCTGATAGTTTTAACATTAATGGCGACTATTATTACAAAATTAAACTGCTTAAGGTAGTAGTGATTCTGGAATCTCACCTATTCAGCATTGATTTGGCAACAGCTCTTTTTCCTGAATTTTTCTGTATCAGGTTGTAGTCTAAGCGCACTCCTTCATTCTTTTCGTAGCTCTCAATGTATCGGCTTTTGTCCTGTTCTGATACACAGTCGTGTGGCCACCCATTCGCCTCTTGTTTTAACTTTAAAAAGGTTTTTATATACTCTTCAAATAAGGATGATGATTTCTGTTCCCAATGCCAAACCTCGTAGATCTGTAACACATGATACCCAGCTTCCAACGCCTTTACAACTTCGGGGGAACACCATGTACCAGTAATAGCCCTTTCTTCGTTCGTATGCTGACAACGTAGTGCCTGATTTTTATCTGCACACGTCCTACATAGAGGGAATAGCAGTTTATTCCTGCTCTTGTATCCCAGCACAGGATGAAACAACTTTGTAGGAGGTATATAATATCTTCAGTTTTAGTAGCCCAAAGTAAGAAGTAACTGTGTCAAAGTTCTCGGTAATTATTGTTGGGTGTCCCACTGGGTACAATTGAGTAGCGTTCACCCACGGATACAGTGATGTTATATCCAAGTATTTGATAGTTTCGTTTGAAGTGCAAATATGATGCAGCTTTACCGCGTTGCACCTACCTCCCATGAATGCATCTCTTGGAATAAGCTTTTCTTGCAAATCTATGTCTCGGAATATTTTCTGAAGGCCTGGATCTGATAATAATAAATTGTTGAACTGACATTCCCAGATAGAAACAATTTTATATCCTTCATCTTCTAAAGCCTTGTTCCTGTCCATCGTTCGTTCATAACGCTTCCTAAGTAGAGAGAAATCGGAACAGGATTGTGTGTTTAGACAATTGTGTCCGTGGTAAAAACAACCAAAGAACTCATAGACTGTAGAATCTGTTCCGCATCCGTCAACGTAGTACTTGCCAATCTTCACTTCGCCCCCGTTCAAAGCGTGGCGAATATACACCGATTCTTTACTGCTTATCCATTTCAACCATGCAATGCTCTTTTTGCTATAGTTTTTCTGAGCTTGATATCCCATTGGTGGTATAATAGCTATGCTGTCTTTGGGCATAAAGTTTCTTCGATAGACTCGGTTGCATGCTGAAGCGATGGTGATTGAATGCGCAAACGGATCTACACCAGACGTTGCAGCTTCAAATTCCTGTTTAAATTTCAAGCAAGCTTGACGTAAAATGGTAACATCGCTGACGCAATATTCAACTAATTCTTTCTGCAAATCAAACAGACGGTTGTTCTGTTTATAGCTTACGACCTCATTTTCATACCAGAGCATAAGATCATTATAAGATGTTTGCTTTCGTCCAAAAGGGTCAAAGTATTTTAGTTCAGGGAGTTTTCCAATATATTCCTGATTCTCAGGTGTATTGAACAAATAAGGAAAGTGTCCTTTCTTCAGTTCAGTCAATCCAAATGCTTTCGGCAAAGCAGCGAGACCCATTCCAAAGAAATTAAGAGAATCAATGAATCTAATATTTCGCGCTGGGATAAAAAGCATCAGTATCCTTCCACCCCTGCGAATCAGAGTGGGCTTAACAGCATTTTGATGTAAATATTTTAAGATGAAATAGCCATCGTAGCTGCCAAAGTTGTGGGCAATGAACGTAGCATTTTTCACTGTATTGAATATCCAACTGCAAAATTTCTGAGCACAATTTTCTCCTTTGAAGACAGTAGATTCTCCACTTACTGGTTGACACACACAAAGGTTTGGTATATGATTCGTTTCAGGATAGGTTATCATACATTCGAAGTCAAAGAACCAATAACTTGTATCTTTAGCCCTCCTTCTTTCTTCTGGTAACAATTCATGCTCATGTTGTACATCTTCGTTGTGAACGATTTCAGCCCACTGCTCTGCCCTCAGATCTACTTCTTCATCACCACTCAGGTTTCTAATATCATCTGCGTGTAGGTCCTGCAACTCTTCTATTTCATCTGTTTCTGTTTCTTCGCTCCCCTTTTTGATGTTTTCTTTGATGCACTGGATAAAGCACTGATGATTCTCTATTTTGTAGGTACGACAAATGCCGCAGTATACCAATTTGCATCTGTGGCTTTCTGGGGGCAACAATTTCTTCCGGGACACAACCCGCTCGCATTCTGCACATCGAGCTAGTGCGTCGCAAATGTTTTGCTTGTGGTTGGAGTAACACTGTGCTGTCATCCAGTACCTGTTACAGCTAGGACAATAGGTTGGGTTTCCTTCAGAAACTGCTTCTTTGTTCTTACAGTACGAATATTTACAAAATCGACAGCTTCCACGGCAACGATGAGACGTCATTGGGGAGTTAAATCCGCGCTTACATTTTCCGCAAAAGTTGGTAGTATTCATAAAGCCTGCCATTTTGGTAATTACACCGTAGTGACTTTGGTAAGTCAATAGATTTAGCTGCTTCTCGCGATGTGGACCAGAATACACTAGTTTCCCAAACTGTTCAATGGACCAAATATTAATTTGATAGTCTGGCAGTTTTGACTGACAAATTTTGACATCCTTTAGGCCAAGATTGCTTTCCCTTTCAAATTGCCACAGCCTATAAAGTTCTTCTACTAGTCGCTCACGCTCTGGACATGACTTTCTATCCATTCTCGTTATATTCTTTAGTGTTCTGTCACGTCCTTTCTTTCCCATCTTAACATTCGGCACAGATCCTGTTTGTTTAGCTGTCTGATGATCCACAAATGCACGTGCGATGATTAAGGCATGGCCAAGACAGTCCTTTTCTACCTTAACCTGGTAAATACACTGCTTCTTCTTTAGAAATTCCGGTAGTTCAATGATGGGCCTTGTTCGTATGTTTCCAAGATAAGACCTTCCATTTCCAGCAGGGGGTAGTGAAATATGTGTGAAAGTAATTTTCACATTATCATCGAAAACGAAACCTTGATATGACTGAAGGACTCGTGCAATTTCATTTAAAATCAGGTCAGCGCCAACTTCAGATGGATTAACAATGGGAATAACTACCGGATAGTCTAACGATGGCGATTCAAGAACAAACCGCACCTTGTCATCTCCTGATGTTTCTTTCAGAATTTCACTTAAAGCTGCGTTAAGTGCTGTCTTTAGATTTGCATATATGGTGTCAAACGATTCTTTTTCCATGCTCATTAGTCGAAAATTGAAGTCCGTTTCCGTGGTTTGGAACTTTTCATGGAAGCGTTGCCCTGTTTTTGTGAGAACATATCCTTTGTCTGGTGAAGCATTAGATATGGTCCTTTCGGCATCAGTGTTTCTGCAATAAAACATAGTTTATTCAGTACGTAAATTGTGTAAATAGTGAATTCTGGTGTTATTGCTCGAACATAAGTTTGTCATGATAGATGGGCTTAGATGCCACCTCCGTGGGAAATCCGATAGACACGAACCCCATCAAATGGAGATCCCCACAGGTGTCCCCTGGAATCCGTCTGGTCAACGGCGCAAATGGGCTTTTATTCCCGGGGGCATGGCATCGCCATGTCGAATTATACTGATGCCATCCAAGTGCTTAAATTATGCTGCCGAGTGGTTACTTGCCTCTTCTCATTCTTGCCTATTCCGGCCTCTAAATGATGTGCTGCTGGCTAGCGAACTACGAAGACGTGTGCTGGACTTCAGATGGTTGATGAGCCTCATATAGCCTTATAGGCTGACGGGCCCCGGAAATTACAACACAACAACAAGTTTGTCATGTGTTTATAATCAAAAAGAATAATTGAGAAATTGCGGTATGCAAAATATATTTTAAAACTGCTAATGGGCTAGTTAAAGCTACTTACATTTTGAGTGTCCTGGACCCGCCTTGCTGCGGTATGGGATCCTGATGGTCGCGGTTAATATTATCTGTCTTCCTTTTAATTATGCAAGCAAGCTGTTCATCCGTATCTGAATGTCTTTTCCGACTGTGTCTCTGTAAGTTGTCTTTTCTGGCGAAGGTTTTTCCGCAATGAGTGCACTTTAACTTGTGATCGTTAGCAAAGTGATGCTGCAGCTCCTGCCTGTCGCTGACCCTTTTCCCGCAAATTACACAAGTAGCCGACCTAAAAGTAGAAAATAATTAATTAAATGAAATCAATGTGACTGCCTTTTCACTAAGCTTCATTTTTGCCCCGTTTAATCTGATATACCTTGCACAACTTTATAACTCCAGTGGGAATGTAAGCATTCTACTTTAGTTGGTCAATGACATTAGCACTCTAAATTTTTGTGCGAAAGTTGTTGCGCAAATGAAAATCTATTATTAATGGTTTTAGTAATACGTAGCACATGAACACAATAGTGAATATAGTAATTCCGTGAGAGCTTCGTTATTGTTATTTTACAGAATAAGTAATTGTAGTAGTTATGAAGTGAAGCTTACTCTGTGGAAGTGTCAGAAGACAAAGCCATAAGGCACATGAATATTAGCAGCATCCAGCGGGATGTAGTAACTTTTGCCAGAACATACTGAACCACTGTAGATAGAAAGCGAATAAAGAACTGAGAAATAAACGCGGCCAAAGACTTGAGCAAACGAAGTCGGTTGGCAGCTTTGCTGAAGCGTTGACGACATATCGTTTTCATAGAAGCTGACACAAAACAGCCAATCCTGGCTCTCCAAGTGGAGACGTCCACTCCCATGTTATATCTGTAACAATAAAAAGAAATATGCGTACTTTGAAAAGGCATAGATTCTAAATTGAAAATATACGTAGTGTAATTTTAGAACACAGAAGTAGCATATATGGGAGAAAATGTGTAATTTTAAAACTATTCAATTTAAAACTTAAAGCGTTAAATCTGGTAGTTATGAATAATCCATATAATGGTGCACAGAAATAAGACTGTGATCAAAGTATCAGAAATACGGTAAGCAGGGATAGAATAAAAGTTAAGACAGGATAAACATATATAGAAATGATAAATCGAATTATCTAACTAATATCAAAGCAGACTAGATACCCTTAGTAGAATACTGGCTTGGCCTTTAATTAAGATTAAGAATGATGTTTCAGAGATTAATGAATTAAACAAATATTACAAGTATTAGTTCTATTACGAAGCCTGAAAGCGTTTCTTCTGGTTCTGATTTAGAGATCTAGAGCAACAGACTACTTATATTAGTGTTGTTATATTAAGCACGACAAACAAATTCCTTTCCTTTTAAGGTTAAACTTAAGCTAAATGAAGAAAAACGTTGTGATTTAATCAAGGAATTTTACAGATTGAAAGGAAATAAAATTTGTTGTTCCTTTTATACTTTTCTCAGGCCACGCCTCTATGCGCAGCTTACTTTTGATTGGTTAGTTTATGTGATTACCAGTTTGAGCAACCACAAAGGCGAATCACAGTTGAAATACTAATTTCTTACAGTTTTCTATTGGGTACTTACGCAAACAATTCTGGTAATTCACGTGTCAATGTTTATAACGAGTTTAGGTTTATAAACCAGTTTAAACTAGTTTTCAGATCATACCTTAATGACTCAACAACTACAGCAGAAAACTGTTAATATAATTGTTCCTGAATAATAAAACTAGCTGATAGTTGTTTGCTAGAACATTAGATTTTCGTTTCATTATGCTTTCATGGAAGTTGGTAAATAGTTTAATTTAACAGGAACGTCTAAAGTAGATGAATAAAATAAAGTTTGCAAGAAAAATGTCTAAACAATTTAGTTTGAAACGAGCTTACGTTAGCTGAAATGGTTAATCCGACTAGATTTTTAATCACATGGCATAAGATGCTGAAGTGAGTAAAACAGGAAATGTGAGTTTGCCTGACACAAACAAAATGCGTGCCCAATATATTAAATAACCCTAAATGGCCAAACCTGTACGCAAGAATCAGATTCTTCACAAAGTGTTCTAAGTAAATTATTATGAATCAGAAAGAGTGGGTATTGGTACGCTAAATAACTTATTTTGGAAAGCTTTGGGTTTATAATTAGCAATATATATGTACCCAAAAGAAATCAAGTCATACAGCTCAAATGCACTAAATTGGCTATTGGCTGTCGGCTGTTAGTGACTATAATTGCGTTAAAGTATGTACTATAAGTAAGTATGTACCTATGTAAGTAGTAAGTAAATAAGTATGTAAGTAGAAAGTAAGTAAGTAGTAAGTAAGTTAGTAAGTAAGCAGTAAGTAAGTAAGTAAGTAAGTAAGTAAGTATGTTTGTAAGTCAGTAAGTTTGTAAGTAGTAAATTAAGTAAGCAGTAAGTAAGTAAGTAAGTAAGTAAGTAGTAAGTAAGTAAGTAAGTAAATAAATAAGTAAGTAAGTAAGTTTATAAGTCAGTAAGTTTGTAAGTAGTAAATTAAGTAAGTAAGGATGTAAGTATAAGTCAGCAAGTATGTAGGTAGTAAATTAAGTAAGTAAGTATGTAAGTAAATAAGTAAGTAAGTAAGGAAGTAAGTAAGTTTATAAGTCAGTAAGTTTGTAAGTAGTAAATTAAGTAAGTAAGGATGTAAGTATAAGTCAGCAAGTATGTAGGTAGTAAGTTAAGTAAGTAAGTAAGTAAATAAGTAAGTAAGTAAGGAAGTAAGTAAGTTTATAAGTCAGTAAGTTTATAAGTAGTTAATTAAGTAAGTAAGTATGTAAGTATGTAAGTATAAGTCAGCAAGTATGTAAGTAGTAAGTTAAGTAAGTAAGTAGTAAGTAAGTAGTAAGTACGTACGTATGTACTGAACCAAGTATGTTCTAAAATATAAAAGTTTTTTGAGCACGGTAAAACCGTCAAACAGCAACTCCATTACTGTATTGTACTATTAGCCCATTAGACACTAAAGGCAACTGAAAGAGCTTAGAATGAACTGTTCAACAGAAACAACTTTCGAAACCTACTTAGTGTGCGACAATTAGTGAATAATGATATTAAAATAAAAACTGAATATCTTTTATTAGTAGTGAATGTTGATAAAAAATTAGAGCTAATTTAATTAAAACCTCCCGAGTAATAGTGAAAGCGAAATTAAAAGTGTAACCTATCCATTCAAGCATTCAGTAAAAGAAAGAATCGAAAAGATGTGTAAAGTGGCTGGGTACGTAACATTAGCTTTCAACATAAACCGCTGTTTTTGTGAGAACTTCCCACAAATTCTGCAGCTAAAAAGATGCTGTTGAAGAAATGTCGATATAGAGTTGCTGGCTAATTTGTTTCAACAAAGTGTATTTGCAACTTACCCAAAGTGAAAGTTTACACATGCTGACGAACCAGGAACTAAATAAATAAGCAAAGTAGGGTCAGTGCTAATTTCGTGAGAATACATTTTGTGTGGTTGGTTTAGGCAATCTGTTTAACTAAATGCATAATCCAACGCTATTAATTAACTAAAATTGAATAATTTCTCAAACATGCGAGAGGTTTTTGTTAAGAGTGAAAGCTGGACTGATTAAAGTTAGAAAAACGGAACGGCGGCGGCGGGGGCGCGGAGAAGAATGACTACACGTCACTGTCCGCTTGCGCAATCAGCGCAGCTGACTGCGTCTGCGGGCAGTGTGATAGGTAGCTAAATCGTGAAGTTATTTTAGGATAGATTTTGCAAAATTCTTGGCATTATATATGACATTCCAAGTCAAGAGTTAGCTAGCTTTTGGCGATGACGAAAACATCACGTGATATAAGCACAGATGGAAATGATTGCGTAATAATCACCTTTTGCTGATTAGCTATGGTTATTGATTAAAAATAGCCTTACAACAAGACGACGCTATATGATTAACACATCATGTGTTGAAGATGCTTGGGGGGAAGAACCATCTATACTACTAGCGGCAACCCATAATAATAATAATAATAATAATAATAATAATAAGAGTAATAATACCAGTTTCGCTGAAAAACCAGACGAAAGTAAATATTATAGTTATGCGACATCGCTGAGGCGAAATCCTTATCCTCTTTCTTTCCTGAGCCAGCTATGTCTGATGCAGCTTCTAACTCATGCAACTGCCCGCGTAACAATCTTAATAACCGAAACTACACTTTTTCTATTACACCCGAAGTATGGTATAATTACAATTAGACTTCCTCAGAAATTATATCTATTATTAACATTTCCACTGTTGTTAACTTTTGTTGAGATGCTGGTCCTACGTCGGTCGACAACCTTGGCCTGGTCAACGTATATCGATCGGCTCTGGCTGCGAATTTAAGGGCACAGCAGAGCACGAAATGATGCATGCCTTAGGCTTTGACCATGAGCAAAATCGACCAGACCGGGACACCTATGTTACTGTCATGTGGAACAACATTAGATTTCGTAAGTACATATGCCTAACTCGATGCTAATCTCCAGCTTAAAGCATCAAACACCAACTGATAGGCGTAGGTACTAGTGCAATTGAATGATGTATGAATTAAGAGTGAATAAACCCTAATTCTCCTAATTACTGTACTAATCATGTGGCAGTAATTTTGAAGTAACTGATTTTCTCGGAACTGGCCGCTATTGGATCCCCAAAATCGCTTCTGGCTTACGCTGGCTTAACGATTGCAAACAGCTCACTGATCGTGTAAGCAGAGTTTATATCGGTGCCCTCTTTCCAGTCAAGGCAACCAATGTGTGTCTGTGCTATCTGCTGAGAATATAGTGCAAAATCCTAAAAATTACATATGCTTAAGTTAAAACAATGTAATGAGAATCGTTGAAAAACTGTCCGAAGATTTTCAACCATTTTCAGAAAGAGTTGGAGGCTGAAGGATCAAGTTTGCACAAAGTAGTACGCGCATTTTACGTCTGAAATGATGAGTATACGCACGCGTAATAATTATAAAGGGTTTCAGTTCTGAATCCGTCAAAAGTTAGCCTAACTGGCACTTAATGCTACATAACTTAATTCTGCTACAACTACATCTTTCAGTGTCGCCGAAACTAAAGCTCCTATTTGAAATACTACCACTAACTACACTTCCAGTACTACTTGATCTATGTTTACTGATATATTGATGATCTTATTGAATCTTACTGCTTAGTTTAACTTATGCGGGCCAAACCAATTCTGCTATCAAACTGCTGCGAAATTCAGTGAACAAAATTTTATTTCATACCTCCTGTAATTTTAGATCTGTTGCATAATATAACGAAATTTTTATGTTCACTTTTAGAAATGGAAAGAAATTTTCAAGCATGTATCAATTGCGGAACACAAAATTTAGATTACGATTACAACAGGTGAGATTTAATCTGTGAGTCATAAAGTGATGAAACTTGATAATTTGCACAGACGTAACTTGCAAGACGAATAACTTATCAGACTTGAGACTTTTTTTTTCTTTTTTTTTTCTGTACGCCCCACTCCAGTTGGTCTTACACCGGTTAGGAGCAGTGTCAGCTTGGTACTAATTTTGAAAATTTTTACTGGGTATAGCTGACACCGAATAATTGCAATCACAATTATCCGAGGCGTTTCGCAAGGATGGAGATTTGCCCATCACCGGCTGTGTGATGAACGCACCTCGGCAGCTCCACCCGAAGGCGGCCGCCCCTTAACTCTCGGCTAATTGTTTACATTGGGGGGGGTGGTAAGCTAGTACTGGCACCGGCAGGCACCAGAGAAGACACTTCGAAAATGGGGTCTGGTCCAGCTGAACCATAAGTTGGGGAGCATAACGGCTCAAAACAATTACATACAACACATAACAATCCACAAAAGGTAACACAATTGACAAATTATTTAGAATAAGGTTTATTTTCTTGTTATTTTGTTATTTCCTTTGTGTCCAACTCTGGTCTTTGAAGTCCTGTACTGTTGCGGGGTCAAGTTGTATTCCATTGAAGGTAGCGCCACGAAGGAGGCCCAGACAGAGAAATCGGCAGTTTCAGAGTTTGAATTGGAGCGGTGAAATCCGAACTCTGAGTCTATCTGGTGTCGTTATTTCTGAAAACTGCAAAAAAACTCTGGAGGCTAATTCCAACTATTGTACTAAATACAGTAGAAAAACTCTTCTCATTCAATTAGCCAGAATTTTTGGAGCCCAGATACTTGCCAAATTTTCAGGGATTATTTTCCAACAAAACCGTGAACATTTGGCTAAAGCTTATCATATTGATAGTGTACTTGTCTTATTCAATTCACATGAGCCAGGGGTTGATAGGAGTGGAATTTAGTCTGTGGTGCTCATATACATCATTAAGAAGAAAAGTGTAATCACTAAAAATAACTTAGCGTTTTGGAGAGATAGACCATATTCTGGACATCATTGTTGAAAACCATTGAGCCATCTTCAGGAGGTCACTGTTGGAGATTGGAGAGCCATTGTCAGGAGACCATTGAGGCTGGAGATCGTTGAGCCACCTTCGGGAGATCAGGATTGGAGATCAGCTCTAAGAGACCAGGATTGGAGATCAGCTCTAAGAGATCAGGATTGGAGATCTTCTAACTCAGGAAGATCAAATCATTTGCTTGAGATCATTTTTGCAAATTGTAACAGGACTTGAGGGCAGAAATCGTGAGGGCAGAAATCCTGAGAGCTGAGTTGTTTAACAGTTGATTCGAAAATTTCTTAAAGTGCAGCCGCTTCCAGTTACATCAGCGGATCGGATCGCCCATCATATTTTCTTCGACTTGAGACTTGAGAATAACTTATCAGACTTATCTGATTTGAGTCTTGTGATTAACGATAGAGGGTCCAATTACGCCTGCAAAATTTGCTATCCTCAAATACCTGCCGATTCAATGGAGTCCTATGAAGCTACGAGTATTCATAAGCGCCTGTTCTACAGTTCTGATTTCGGATCCCCGAATCCCTCTAACTTGTCTTTGAATCCGCAGCTGAGCAACTGTCAGTTTCAGGAACTGCTTAAAGCAGTGACTGCAGCTGCGGTTGAAGCTGCCGTTTCTGCCTCTGCCAGTATTATTAATGAGATCTTGGAAAAAAAGGATAAGAAAAATAACTTAGTAATAGTGGGATTGCCGGAAACGGGAAAGGACGAGTTGCAGCAGATGAATCTGGATTCAGCCCTGGTCAATAGCTACTGTCAGGAATTGGGATTACCGGATGGATCGGTGTCTTCGGTTTTCAGGGATGGACGAAAAAACAGAGACCGACCGAGAATCCTGAAAGTTTGTTTTCAGGATCGCCGTGTAACCGAACGGAAAATATTTTTGACCTCTGCTACAAGTCTTCTTCAAAATGATCCGGACCTCGATTTGTCGAAATTTAGTCCATTTGTGAGACCGGACTTGACAGCGAAGGAGCGTCAGCGCGATTATGAACTTCGACAGGAAATTAAGGCAAGGTCTGCAAAGGGTGAGAAAGGATTGAAAATTCGGATGGGCATATTATCAAGGTAAAGGAGCCACCAGGTCCTATTAGTGGTGATGGATCTCCTGATGGCGGCGCAAACGATCAACGACCTGTGCAGCCGGAACCCTCGGGAAACCATTAGGAGCCAGTCACCAGTTCATGCTTTTGAATGTTTTGATGTTCAATGCTCGTGGTATTCGTGGCAAATTAACTGAGCTTCAATATTTAGTTGAAAATGAACCTACAAAAATAATTGTAATTACGGAAACTTTTCTAAAAGAAGATTTTGATGATGTTAATTTTAGTTTTATAAAAACTCATACAATATTTCGCTGTGATGACCAAGTTAGAACGGGAATGGGTGGTGGAGTTATGGTGTTATTGCCTAATTATTACGTCGGCTATCCAGTGGTAGCGAAATCAAATAATTTCAATGAACTGCTTGTGCTAAATATTTATTGTGGGAGATCTATGTTAGCCCAATTATGGGTTGTTTATAGAACACCGTCTATGCCTAAAATTGATTCAGTGACCTCTTTTGTACATGAATTTAATAGAGTAGAAATGCCTAGATCTGCACCTGTGTATGTACTTGGAGACTTTAATTTACCTTATATTGACTGGTCTTATACTAACCTACCATGTAATAATGCGGATTTGATGATTGTAACTAGTTTTCTGGAGCATGGTTTTATCCAGCATGTCGAAACAGCAACTCATATTGATGGAAATGTACTTGATTTAGTATTCTGTAACGATAGTGATACTCTGCTTTGTATTGATGTGCTACCTGCCTTTTCAACTTCTGACCATTTTGTAGTATCTATTTCCTTTGGTCCATTTAATGCGTATGCAAATGAGATTATTCCGTCGTACAACTTTCGCAAGGCAGATGTGGGAGGGATTTCAAGTTTTCTTTCCGACTGCAGTTGGGTTGGTCTGTTTGAAAACAGCCAAAACATTGATGAGATGTGGGCTACTTTCAAGCAAAAAATATATACTTGTTTCTCGCGATTTGTTCCACTGAAGCAAATAAGAAAATCCAAGCAGCTTTTTAGTAAACAAACTAAGAAACTGCATCACGTGCAACTTCGAAAGCATAGACAGTATAAACGCTGTCCCTCAGTAAGGAATAAAAAGATCTGGCTATTAGCAGCACAAAAGGCGAGGCGTAGCAAAAGAAATGATCTGTTTAATATGGAACAAAATATTATTAACAGCAGGAATGAAAATTTCTTTTGGTCTTATGTCAAATCAAAACTAACATCTGTTTCAGGAATCCCCATCTTAAAAACAGATAAAAACGAACTTTTGGTTAGTGATGAAGCTAAAGCAAAAGCTTTCAATGCCTATTTTGCATCTGTTTTTACCAATGATGATGGCAGTGCTTTTACAGTAACCACTAGGACTAATGAAATTTTTGATTTCTGTAGTTTTGACACTGAAACTGTTTTTAAGCATCTGAAAAGGTTGAAACCTAAATTTAGCTCGGGACCAGATAATATTCCTCAGTGGTTTCTAGTAAAATTTGCTAAAGAATTAGCACTTCCTTTATCAATAATTTTTACTTTCAGCTTTTCGGAAGCATGCCTTCCAAAAGAATGGAAATGTGCAAAAATTGTTCCTTTACATAAAAAAGGCTCAAAATTTAAAGTACAAAATTATAGGCCAATTAGTTTGCTCTGTTCCTGCTCAAAAGCAATGGAATCCGTTGTTGACGAAGCCATAGGATTATACGCAGAATCTAATAATTTAATTTCAAACAATCAGCATGGATTTAGGGCTAAGCGATCTACTGTTAGTCAATTGTTGCAGACGCTGAACGAATGGACTTGTGCTTTAGACCAAAGAAAACTTATAGATGTGTTGTACCTAGACATTGCAAAGGCATTTGATTCTGTTTCTCATGCAAAGTTACGTATGAAATTGCAAAGATACGGTTTTTCTGGAAAATTATTAGCTTGGCTAACTGAATACTTATCAGATAGGCAGCAGTATGTTGTTATTAATGGAACGAAATCGAGTTTAGAAAAGGTTGTATCTGGCGTACCTCAAGGGAGTATTTTAGGACCTCGTTTGTTTACTCTGTTTATGAACGATATTGAGGACTGTTTAATGTGTATGTATGCAAAGATTTATGCGGATGATACTAAATTTTATTGCATCTACAACGATCTGTTGCTTTGTGATTTTGTACAACTGGATATTGACAGTGTAGCAGAATGGGCAAAAAGAAATCAACTTAAAATTGCCTTTCAAAAGTCAAATTTAATTCATTTGGGAAATAGAAACCCTGCCAGACCATACTTCATGGAAAATGTAGAAATACCCTCGGTAACTGAAGTTAGAGATTTGGGGCTGTTAATCTCTGCAGATCTTAAAGTTACACCTCACTGCTTTCAATTGGCAAAACTTGGTTTACTAATGGTTAATCTGGTTTTTAGAAATTTTCATTCTCGGTCAATAAAATTTCTTGTCAAATTGTACACAACCTTTATACGGCCAAAGTTAGAATACGCAACAGAGGTCTGGAACCCGTTTCTGAAAAAAGACATCGAATTAGTTGAAAAAGTACAAAGAACTTTCACTCGTCGCATCCCTGGGTTTTCAAATTTTTCTTATCAGGATCGTTTAAAACGTTTGGGGCTAAAATCGCTTGAAGAAAGAAGAATAGAACGAGACCTGATAATGGCGTACAAAATTTTGCATAATCTCATAGACTTGGATTTTAATAATTTTTTCAGCTTTTCAAACACGGTAACAAGAGGTAACAGTTTAAAACTTGCAGTAAATTCGGTTCGTTTAGATATAAGAAAATACTTTTTTAGTGAAAGAGTAGTCAAATTTTGGAACTGTCTCCCTGAAGAAGTCGTGACAGCACCCACAATTGAAGCTTTTCGCAATCATATCGCAAACATTACATTTCAACAACATTCAGAAGGTCGGGTACATGTAGTCGACCATCGGCCCAACCCGTACCTTCACCCCCAGTGACCATTGTTATTTTTGTTATAACATTATGCTAAACTTTGTTTAACCTATATGTTGACTGGTAAAATAAATGAACTAGACTTTGTGTAGTGTACCCTGAACTGAATCCTGAATTTACATTTACTCTTTACTCTTTACTCAAATGAACTCATTACTGTGTAACTATCAAAACTCTAGAGATTGAACAAATCTCTTGAATTTGTATTTTTCACTTTCTTAGCTTTTAGAGTATTCTACATTCTTCCCTCTTCGTTGTAGATAAAACCTCTGTCTGTTCCAGGACAAAATCTTGGCTGAGGTCTTCTTCGTCTTGCCGGAAGAACTCGCCTATGTTGTCGATCGTTAGCTTGTTGACGAACAATCGGAGGTGGTGCGAACCACGAATCTTCAGCTGTGGAATTCGTGATCGTGCCGCTACCATTCCGAGTTGCTTTCGCAGTAACCAGATTTCTGGCATTAACAATCCGACCTGAAGAAAGTTGAAACGTCGCCGGACCTTTAATCTTTACTATCTTTTCTGGCGGACCAAAACGAGATTCTCCTTTCTTGTAGTCGTACCTTTTGTGACGGACAGTATCACCAACTTGGAGTTTGATGCCTTTAGTCTTTCGTCGGAAATCGGCATGATTGATATGACTGCTTGATTACGATTACGGTTTGATATGACTGCTGATAACTAGACAATTGTGGGTTTCGTAACGGCTCGGGTTTTCTGAATAGGGGAGCTGTGAGCTTAGTGCGCAGCTCTCTTCCTAGGAATAATTTGGCAGGGGATAATTGCGTTCCTCTGTGCGGAATGGTCCTATAAGTAAGCAAAGTGGAGCTTAAAGCATCTTGCCAATTTTGACCTTCCAACCAAGCCACCTGTGCACTTTCTTTGAGAACCCGGTTAAAGCGTTCTACCAACCCATTAGCAGACGGGTTGTATACTGAAGTAGTAGAGTGTCGTATTCCGTGATCTTTTAGGTATCTTTGAAATTCGAGGCTTTTGAACTGCGGACCGTTGTCACTGACAATCTCCAGAGGATAACCAAAACGTGAGAAAACTTTGTCCAGAAACCGTATAACTGTCGAGGAAGTGATGCTGCCTGCCGTCGCTACCTCCGGCCATTTTGAGTAGTAATCACAAAGTACCAACAGAAATCGTTCATTTTGGGGAGCTATGTGAAACGGACCAAGGATATCCATTCCCAACTTGACCCATGGACGATCTGGAACTTGAATGATTTGGGTAGGCGGGCGTAGTGGCTTCATGGTCTTGTCGCTTTCTTGACAAGGCATACAATTGTAAATGGAATCTTTGATATCTTTATTATAACCAGGCCACCAAAAGGTTTGTCTGAGCCTTTGTTTCGATCGTACTATGCCTGGATGACCTTCGTGAACCAGCAGTAGAACTTTGTTTTTTAGGGATTCAGGAATTATGATCTGAGCAGGATGACGTAAAAGACAACCATCGACTTCGCTAATTTGATCCCTGATTTTGTAGTAAGGAATCAACTTTTCGACTACTTTGTAAGGCCAACCAGTCTGCAGGTGTTTCGAAACTGCTTTAAGTGTAGCATCGCTTGATGTAGCAGTTGCAATCTCTTCGAATGACAAAGCAGTTGTTTTTATATGGCAAATCTGATGAATGAAAAAATCTGTTTCTAGGTCATCTTCTGGTATGGGCAACCTGGACAAGGCATCTGCTGTCTTGTTCAAGTGACCAGATTTATATTCAATTTTGTAGTGATACCCCAGCAATCGTGCGTACCATCTGCTTATACGCAGTGAACGTCGACTTTCGCCTGTTGAACTTAGCAAAACAGTAAGGCATTGATGATCAGTTCGCAGGATAAAAGGGCGACCCCATAAGAACGTATGCCAACGTTCAATGAAGTATACACATGCCAAGGCTTCTTTCTCTGGCACTGTAAACTATGTAGAATACTCTAAAAGCTAAGAAAGTGAAAAATACAAATTTAAGAGATTTGTTCAATCTCTAGAGTTTTGATAGTTACACAGTAATGAGTTCATTTGAAGAGTAAATGTAAATTCAGGATTCAGTTTGGGGTACACTACACTTTGAAAGTATTAAGACGATACCTAGAATTTTAGTTCTGAGCTAAATAATTTATCAGCCGCCAAATATTTTAATTTGGGTTGGTAATTGTTTCTTTTGTTAGTATTTACTTCATTACAGTGTGTAAGGTAACTAATTCATTTGCATTCCAAAATCATGGTTGGTATTCTCAATTTTATGTTTTTAAGTATATGTTATATATTTAAGCACCTTCAAGTTCAAATGAATAAAATTTATGTTTCCAGCATCATGCACTACGGATCCAACTATTTTTCCAAGAACGGCATGCCTACTCTTGTGGCAAAGAACGGGTAAGCTACTATTGTTTGTTGCGTCGCAGTTTAGTGTTGAATGGAATCAGGTCGCTTTACCTCTGAAATAAACCAATAAATTTGAATCTATTATCAGTACAATATTATTGAATAATGTACAGTATTCAATACAAGTTAATTATTCTTTCCATTTCCATTATTCGTCCAATTATTCTTTCCAGAGCTTCAATGGGACAAAGACAAGGTTTTACTCAGCTGGACTTGGACAAAGTTAATAAGCTATACGACTGCAGTGAGTTTACTTAAACAACGCCCTCATTTACTAGAAAGCATAAAGGGCCATACTGAGATAAAAAGTGAATCATTATGTTGTAAGGGAAGCAGGCATAGGAAAGATTGATAAGCCTGCAATGGGAGTTCAGCTGATGGTCCCGTGGTGTAGTGGTTAGCATGTCTGCTCCGGAGTCAGAAGGGCCGTGGTTCGATCCCCGGCGGGACCAATTCTTTACTTTCAATCCTGAATGAAAAGCTGAACTTCCCTCTTCCCTTCTCTCTTCTAGGTCCTGGTTTCGTGGGTACAAGGGTACTTGACGAAATACTGAACATATATTAGGGAGATGAAGCCTAAGGAACAACTATAACTGATAACTGTCTAGTATAGTCAAACCAAACAGGAAAATAACAGCAAAAGCATGCATTCCACATCATTCCCTACTATCTGATTTTAGACAACGTCATTGCAGCTAATGTAACAACAGATGCAACCGGTGCTGGTGGTGGTGTAACCGAAACTGGAAATTCGAATTGTAAGTTACCTCCAGTGTAGACATCAATTCTTGTGTGGTAGCTTGCATTACCGATGGTGAAGGATCAATCACAGACATGTGCAGAATGTGAAATTGGGGGGAGAGGGTGAACGACCGTCTGGGTGGGATGTAGATTCCCTCCAAAATCACCCAGCACGTGTATGGGCCAGCTGCCACCAGCAAGCCCCGTCGAAGTCGGTCAATACTCATCCAAAATATGGACGAAGTGGACCATTAAAATCGTTTGAAAGTATATGGGAAAACAAATTAACCCCAGAATTTACAGAAATAAGGAAGTGCGAATTTAAAATCGAGCGGATTTCCTTTACGATGAGCTTTAATTAATTTGACACAATTAGTTACTATGGTAAACTCTCATTTCATATCATGCAAGCAATTAAATTGTCGCTTCAGCACCTGAGACCCGAAAAATTAGGCATCGGGTAGGATTTGAACACATGACTGTCAGATTAACGCGCCGACGTTCTATCAACTGAGCTACTGTGGTTTTACAGTCGCATCGGACTTGAAGGAGTTATTGCGGTTTGTGGTATTTGCTCTTTAAAATGGCTCAGCAGATCTTAAGCATCTTAAAGCTGCTTTTAAGGTGGTGGTATCCTTTTGTGCAGTGCTTTTGTGGTGATTCTTTGAAACGCTATAACTTTCGCAATTTTGGATGTTGGAAAGAGCTTTATACATCGTTTTAAAGCATGTAATCTGTACATTCACATGAGCTTTACAAAATTAGCAAAATTAGCACAAAACTAGCAGAGTTTCTGACACACTGACAGAATCGGCCAAACTTTTTTCTTGTGCTATGCTATGAAGGGCATATGGGCCGAGGGACATTTTTTGGATTTGGCTTAACAAGCCTCAAAACTCCAGAAAATCCGGCAAATGTGCGGTGACACGAAATTTCCCAAACTTGTTTTCCGTTTTCTCGCAACTGGAGATGTTTTAGCTCAAACCAAGAAAAATGTCCCTCCGCAATAGTGCGAATTTTGATCCAGCCCAAAATCACGCAAATCCATTAGGTAGTTTTGGAGAAATCGATGTTCAAAACAAAATCATCGCAGTTTTACCAAAATGGGTTTTCGGTCAAATCTCTAGCTTAAAGCAACAAATCCCAGCTAATAGGCTTTGATAAAATGGGCAATTAGACCGCGTATCCATTGAGCATAAACAAATAAAAATTGTCCGTACGATTTGGCAGTAATTTTGAAAAAACTGATTTCCTCGAAACTGGCCATTTTTTGACCCCAAAAATCATTTTCGGCTTTTAGTGGCTTAACCACTGGAGACAGCTCAAAGCTTGTAAGAGCAAAAACGTTCGTTTTCAACCATAACAGCCAATCTGATGTGTCTACTATCTACTGAGAGTATAATGCCAAAAACCGAAAATTTCTTAGTCAAATTTATGTACACAAAAGGAAACCACCACCTTAAGCAGCTTAAGGATACCTAAAAGTTAGAAACAACAGACTTCGGTGATAGTTTCATTCCCATATGACTGCTACAACTGAAAGATCGAGTGGTTAGATTCACGTTAGTCACGTTTCATAACTGTGCTTTATACTCCAATTAATTTCATTGTTGCCTAATTTAAAGCAGCAAATAACCTCAATAATTGATTCGGTTTAACTGTTACAAAGTTTAATACTTTTTGGCTGTAAACTGCTGTTCAGGTGCCGATGCAAACTCAAGCTGCGCCAACTTTAGACACCTTTGCAACAGAGGCATCATTGATGATATTTGCAAGAAAACATGCGGCACCTGTTAGTATAGCATTTGCGAATCAAGTCAGTATTTCGTGAAGACTTTATGTCGCCATTGCTAACGTTTTGTTAATAAATGATTTATTTCTATTGCTTTAATGTTAGAATTTGAAATAGGTGGACAGTAGTATACGCAAGTACTAATGGGAGCACTCACGAATACCAACTCGTGACTGTTTGCTATTCCGTCGAGAGCGACGCACTTGGTTTAGTGTTGTAAAATGCTGAGGTAGCATTTAGCTGGGTTCAAACAGAAGGCTACTCGGAGTAATGACAGGAAGTTTGCCCCAATATTGTGAATTTAAGGACAGATTAGACTTCCCAGGAGGATTAGTACCCACCAACAGTTCTGAGCTCTGCGAAAAGTTGGGCCACCTGCCAATTGAAAAGCGGCCCTCTAAAGTCGTGTCCCGAATCAGCAAACGATTATCGGTAGCAACAGTACCTCACCCCAAGCGAACTAAAGTATTGCTTCTCGAAGTTACAGGAGCTGTGTCAACCCTGAGCAGATAGCTGGCGGACGTAAAACAGTTTCGTTGGTAGATTATAGTGATTACTAATACGTAAAATCACTAACTAGTTGGTTCCAGCTAATCAACAAATTCTTAAACCCCAGAGACGAACATAATGAAAGACCTCGTTTGGTTGCCAACAGCGCAATAAACTTAAATTATGAGTTACTTGATAATTGACATCAAAACACTCACATTTGCTGCAATGAAGGTGAGCGATAACCAGTCAGTAGTATAGGGCGAGCTTTTCGACCTCCAATCCCAATCCCAAATTTGTCCCTCCCACTGCCTCCCTCCCCTTGAACATAGGTTTGCACTGTATGACGTCACTACCCTTTCGCCTTCTTTTCCTTGTGTTCTTTACCCTTACGACTTCCTTGCCACCCCTCTGAGTTCTTCCCCCGGGGCTTGGGACCCGGCGTCGGCCCATTAGTGGTTTTTTGGTTGTTTTTATATTTTAAATTTTTTTCTATTTTCTAAATCTGATTTTTTTTGTGATTTTACAAAGCATTTATACAGCATATCTATATACAGTATATACATTTAGCCCTTAAGAGGGCTGTTGGGATAAAACAATCATATATCCAAAGGAACAGTTGTCACCCCATCGGCTAGTACTTTTCTTTTAGGGTAGAGGTAGGGAAGGGCATCCTTAGTTTGGAAGTATTGTATTATTTTATTGTCTATGCTTCTAAATCCTCTGTTTTCTCCAGACATTGTATTCCCCGTTTCTAAAACATCCTTGAAATCTTCCGGTGTGTAGCTATTTAGGGTTTTACTTACGCCTTTATGGGAGACTTTAGTCGTCTTTCCCCAAGCTAGGTAAGTTTTACTGCAAAGTGCTATTATGCCATCACCAGTCCATTCCTCTTTAAACAAACCGGGTATTCGTTTTTGGGAAGGGTCTAGGACAAAGAAATCTTTAAGTGCCTTTTGCCACCTACCTTCATTTATTACTGGGACGCAATCACTTAAGTTTTTGGAGGAGCAGGCAAAGTAGAGGGAGTCGGTGTCCATTTGACATAATTGAAAAGTTTCGGGCCACAAATTGGGTTTTAGGCAGTCGTAGTAAAACTGGAGCATCCTAAGCTTGGCGTATTGGTAAACGAAGAACCCCACTAATTCTGGTAACCTGTAAACAATTTTGGACTTTGCCGATTGAACCTCATAAATTCCATTTCCTAAATCATCCAACCTTCTAAATCTCCACCCATTTACCTCTCTACTAGCCCCAGACCTTTGACAATATTTTACATCCTGGTGCTTTTCTAGATTTGTGATTGTCCGACCGTAATAAGAATTTCCCAAAAGTTTAAACATTTCCCCCTTGAGTGCTAGATCCGGATCAGAATCGGCTGCAGATCGGTGGTAAGTAACTTCATCTCCCAATTCTTTAAAACAGGTCTTAGGTTTGAATTCCATAGCCTGGTAAATCTTAGTAATTTTTAGCCCGTGTTTTAGATACCACTTAATAAGAGGAGTAGCCAAAAGAATTTTCTTTCCAAAATTGCTTCCAATTAGACCCCTTCTAGGTTGGTTCATAAGATCATTCAAATTGCAAAAAGTACTCATGTGATCCCCAATGTCTTCCTTAGTAATTTCCACATTTTTAAATATAGGGGTCATCTCAGCAAAATGTTCTTTCTTATCTTCAGGAACCTCAATATCTACCTCAACTAATCCAAAGAGTCTATTGGCTTGAATTTGGGTGACTAACTGTGCAAAGGTAAGGACCGATCTTTTTTTAGGGAGATTGAAGTGTTCCTCCATAAACTCTTGCATATCCGGGGAATCTTTTAGGTCTTTATCAAACTCGCATTCCAACTTTTCAATTAAATCGAAACCACCATCTTTAATTGCTTGAGACACGCGCTCGGTTCTTTCCCTTCGTTTGGTTCTATCCTCAGGGTCCTGATTTCTATCTAATTCGCAGCCGTGCCCGTGGAAATAGCACCCATGAAATTGTAGGACTAGATTCTTTTCCGATACCCACCCATCAACTTTTGATTTTCCCACTCTTTTTTGTCCCCCATTGTAAGCATGCTCAACTCTAACTCCCATTGCCTTAGCCATATACTCCAGCCACATTGCTTCTTTGCGCCCTCTCTGTAGCCATCTCTTGAATTTCCCATCTTCTGTGGGTTTCCATTCGGCATACAGGCCGGTGGGCATTTCCTGCATTGTGCACCAGAGATATAGGGCATTGGCGTCAAATCCGAAAATCTGTGCAACTTTGAACCCATTTGTAATTTCGGTTACCCCGGCTTCATGATATCTGTGAAAGACTAAGCTAGGCCCTCCCACTATGTTATCCTTAATTAACTTGTGCCAGTGTTTAGTAAACTTATTAACAAGGGGAACGATCGTATGTTTGGGAATTTTATTCATCATGTGTTTGTATGCAAGACCAGGTAGAGAGATAGCCCCACTTTTAAACATGTCAATCCCTATAGTTTTCCAAAAGTCAACCATTTTTTCGGTAGCTTGAAGGAAGGGCCCTACATCCAAATTATTGTACCAAATTAGGAGATCCCTTACAGTTTTAAATTTATTTTTCCTCCATGCTGCGACAACGGCAGTGAAGTCCTCATCTGAAATTTCTTGTTGTTTAAGAGTTGAGTAGTACAAGTCACGGTGGGGGAATCCTTTATCAAGGAACTCGAGGGAAGTGAAGGCTTCGTAAGGGAATGCGCCCTTTTGGTCCTCAATTTTAAAACCTTTTAGCCACTTTTTGTAGGATGTTCCAGCGGCAAGGTAATTTGTAATGTCTAAGAAGTACAATTTAGGAGTGGAGAGGGCCATGTAGTTGTTATTCTTTTTCACAACATACTTGGTTTCTTGGCCATTTAGGAGTAAGTTGGAAATTAGACAAGACTTGATAAGGTTCATATCAAATTTTCCTGAATTGAATCCGAGAGTTGGAACTTCCTTTAACCAGGTTTCAAATTCTGCCAGGAGTTTTTCGTGCTCGGCTAGACCAGATAAGGTGGGTTCATAAGATATCCCTAAGAAGTTCGTATGCCTTATCGGCGATCTCTTCCATATAGTCCTTCATTCGGACCACTAACTCATAGGGATCCCCAGTCGTAATTAGGCAATTTGGAGTTTCATAGCCTGGGACATTTGAAGCAACAGAAACCGATGCTGGGATAAGTTCTTTTTCGTAAATCAATTTGGGTCCGCTTTTCTTATCAGTCGGCTTAAACATGCACTCAAAATCGTAGGCTATTCTAAAGGGGTAGTACCATTCAGGGACAGGGATTCCCAGATCACTAATTTTCTGCAGTATCGTTTTTGTAGGCCCAACTCCACCTCCAGGGAAGATATGTTTGATACCCACCTCACAACCTTTTAGTTTGTCTCGTAAAGTCGGTGTGATCATGAAATAGTTTATCGCAATTTGAGCATTTCCAGGTAAGGGTGAACTTGTTGAGATTTTTGATAAAGGAGAAGTGATTTTCGTAAATATTTAGGGCCATTTTCCTGGATTTCTTTCCCAGGGGTCTTCGAATAAGTTTTGCTGCAATTTCTGTGATTTCTTGATCCCGTTCGTGGTTCTGAATTACGAGTTCATTCAGGTCCTCAGGTTCCTCATCGGCTTCTTCAACTGTGGGACCAAGTTCGTAAACCGTAATTGCAATATCAAACTTTTCCTCAATATCGTCTAGGTCCTCAAGGCAAACCCCATTAAATTCTTCCCCAGGTTGTACCCACTGCCCAATTAGCTCATTTGTTTTTTCTTCTAAACAGGTAATTTTCGATCCCGATGCCAGCGCTAAACATCTAAAGAAACACTTTTCATCTTGGTAGGGCTTCCCAGTATTTTTATTAGTAACCAATGCATTTAGACCTCGGTTATTTTTCACGTAATCGGGTAGATACCTGGCTTCGCCCACTGCGTACGAAATCAACTTATTAATATAGAAACAAACATTAGTAATTTGGAGGACAGTCCACTTTGTGTTGGGACGTTGTTGCCTAACCCACTCTAAAATGTCTCCCCGGTCCAACTCATAGTAAATTTTCCCCAGATCGCCTTCATTTGAAATGTGGATAGGTTCATCAAAGTACCGGTTATTTCCAGATGGGTAGTAGTACCTCAATTCCCCGTCTTCAATATTCCTAAGAACAAATCCAAAGGAAAGGTTGAATTTAAATTGCCATCTCTGAAGTTTGAAAATAATTTTGACCAGGTCCTTAATCTGAGACGCACTGTCCATCCTGAAGTTATAGCGATTTTGGAGACCAGACGACACAAAGTACCGGGTCCTAATTCTACTCCAATTTTCTCTATAAATTTGGGCTAGGTCTTCGGGGAGATCCTTTACAATACTCCTAGTCAATTTGGGGGCGTCCTCAGTTGGAAGGTTGGAGAAGTGGGTTTGTCTCAAGGTCTTAGGGTCGTGAATTTTTGGGGCTTCCCGGTGAGTCCTAAGATGTCCCTGGTAGCCTTTATAGGTTTTGTATTTGAACCCACACTTCCTACATTCATAGGAGGCGCCCTCATTTTGATGAAATTTCCTAAAATGCCTGGTGAAATTATGTTTTTCTGTAAAGACTTTCTCACACCTAGGACAAGGATACACCGGCTTTGAGGAATGTTCCAGTTTGTTGTGATTTCGAAGTTGTATTAAAGTGGGGAATGTTTC
The DNA here is from genome assembly GCA_030248195.1 of Trissonchulus latispiculum. Taxonomy (NCBI): domain Eukaryota; kingdom Metazoa; phylum Nematoda; class Enoplea; order Enoplida; family Ironidae; genus Trissonchulus; species Trissonchulus latispiculum. The sequence continues at coordinate 32,180 of JASAND010024533.1, forward strand.
TTTGCAAGTATGGCAATAAGGGACAGAAGTTCTAACAGGGGCAGGTTCTTGAGGAAGGGATTGGGCATACGTCCAGAATTCGTCGGTCCCAATGACTTCTTTTCCATCCCACTCAGTTTTCATGAGCTCTATGGCTTTATCTCTTAGGGACTTGGTCACCTGGGGGTCATCTCTCCAGATTCCTGTATTAATAGCAATATTCAATTTAGAAATCGCAGACATAATTCTTTAGCTTAAACTTTCTTATATTTCTAGTTTACAATTGCTTTTATGAACTTTCGCCTTTTATTAATTCACGTTTTTATGGACTTTAGAGTTTATATGTATTCTTGCTTTTATGAACTTCGTGTATATATTATTTTAATCGTTTATATGCCCTTTTCAAAACTGCCTGTATTAACTTTGCCCTTTTATTAACTTTGTCCTTTATATGTACTTTGCCCTTTATATGTACTTTCTCCTTATATTAAGTTTACCGTTTATATGTAGTTAACCGTTTATATATACTTAGTCGCTTTTATGAACTTCCTGCTTTTATTAACTAATAGTCGTTTATATGTACTTCACCGTTTATATGTACTTAATTGCTTTTATTAACTTTGACCTTTTATTAACTTCGCGCTTTTATGTACTTTATCTTGCGTTTATATGAAATTCCGCTTTTGTTAACTAATTACTCAGTACTTAACTTATTACTCAATAATTAACGAATAGGACACGTTTAATTAACTAATTAGAGAGCGTAGAGAGAGAGCGCAAAAAGAACCGACCGCTCGCGACGACTGACAGAGTCCAACTGACGGGGTACCCGATTTTTGCGTCCTTATATACCTTTTCCAATGCCCTAAGGGGGTAATTATCAATTCCCTGGGGGCAGAGATCAAAGGCGCCGACAGCGGGGGTAATCCATCAAATCTGACAGGTCATCAATCAAATTTGACAGGTATCGGAGGGGGCCCTCAGTTAACGTATCACATTGGTGTTGCAGAGGGGGCCTGAAAATTTTCCGTTATTTTTTGCTTGCTCAATTTTGGTAGTGTTTGTTCAATTTAGTGCATGTGTTGTGAACGTGTGTTTTGAACAGCCCTTTTGCCTTCCGGACCGGGCCCAAAAACTTGGAAAAGAAGTAGTCTTCCAGGAAAACCCTTCAATAATGCTTCCACTCTGATTTTTAATAAGTTCTGGCTGCTGCATTGTTTGGGAAGGTTTCATAAAATTGATGTTCTTTTCTACGTTGTTTGGTCTTGACTTACCAGCCTGGTGACAGACTAAAAAGTAGAACACACACTGTCGTACACACTTTGAGTCTTACGCTGAGTCTTTCAACGCTGGCCTTAATACGCAGAGCAAATCTTCCTCCTTTAACTTTACAACAGCAGCAAGGAGATAAAGAGACTTTACTACAAACTGGACTTACTATGAAGGGAGAGACATGCAAACACTTACACAGGCATAAACTATACGATTTATTAATAACTTTAACTAATCATAACTTTAGCTACGTTTATCGGAGTGAGGTAAACTTAACACGGTTAGATAGAGCATGACAGGGGCTACAATGTGATAGCAAATAACCAACAGAAAAGTAAACATACATCTTAAAATAAAGCTTACAATGTTACACTTCTTTATGTGTTAAATAAGTCTACATCTTGTACTAAAACTTTTAGCCTCCACAGCAAGTCGTAGGTAAGGATTTGTGCAATGTTCTTTACATCACTGGAAGGTTGAGAATGAGATCTACCTAGCTATATTAAAATTATTGCGTAGAGTCGTACCTAGCTGGAGTTATTAGCTGTTTAATTTACATTACAACTGAGGCACGGCTGCGCGTTTTAAAAAGGGTCTAGTTTGACAGTAGTCCAGTTTGACAGCTGCATTTTGAAAACTGGGAGAAATTAATTACCCTTGTTAAGTCTTCAAGACATGAATTAAAGGAAGATTAAAGGGATATTTAAAAGCTTATAACTTTAGCTACGTTAATCGGATTTGGATGAAATAAAAAGTATCCGTCTTACCTCCACATTCTCTATAGAACGACAATACCAAACATGGCGACAGAAAAACTTCATTCCGTTCTAGACAAAATAGTGCAATTATCAAGCATAAAAACGAATTTTGACCCGCAATAACTTAACTCAAAAACTGTAATCTTATTCATATTCATTCCAGTGTTCAGACGACGCTTCAAAATGAGTCCAAACAAAGATATGCTACAATGCGTTTTCATCGTTTTACTGACTTTAGCCTTTATAGTTAGCGTGTCGGTGAATATTTGGCTATGGACCGGAAACTGCAAGGAACCGCTTCGCCTAGACTACCAGGCCGACGGAAAGATACGAATTTCCAAAGGAGGGCAATCTGTTTACTACTTTCCAGACCAGTTTAATGAATTTCTAGACCTGTATTATGACTGCTCGATAGGAAGTTGTTTAACCGCCTCAGCTAAGCACTGCCCCTTCATTTCAGAGGTATACAATTTTCAGATTTGTCTTGACGTCAATAAAAACATAGAAAGCGCTTACCTCGGGCCTATCTATCTTACAAAAAACGAGCTCAATGACTTGTATTCCTTGTGAATTTCTCTACTTCAAGCACCCGTTTACCTGCATGGTTTCCGCCCCGACTAAAGCAGGGAAGACTACATTCGTGTCAAAACTTGTTAAAAACGCACATAAATTGATAAGACCTCCTCCGAAAAGGGTTATTTGGTGTTTCACGGAGTGGCAGGCGGCCTATGAAAAAATTAATGCAGAGTTTGTTGAGGGATTACCTGACTTAGAGCAGCTTAAGGGGAACACAGAACCGATTTTACTAATTCTAGATGACCTTATGGATGAAGTAAAAAAGGACTCTAAACTGGTCAGACTGTTTACCCGGGGATGTCATCACTGGTCATGCAGTGTCATACACATCACCCAGGACTTATTTTATGATAAACAAAGAACTAACCGGATAAACTGCCAATACATAGTTTTAATGAAAAATCCAGCAGACAAGCTAACGGCAATGAATCTAGCTCGACAAATGTTTCCAACTAACACCGCTTACTTTATGGAATCTTTCAACCACGCAACCTCAAAACCCCACGGTTATCTATTAATTGACCTCGACCAAGACACCCCAGAGCAGTACCGCCTTAGAACGGATATTTTCGACCAGACTGGAGTATACCTACCGAAATCAATAAAAACGGGGAAGAATTAATAAAAACGCAAAATCCCTAACCAAACACATAATAGAAAGGCACATTGATAATTAATAAAAACGCAAAATGGCAAAGAGATTTGAAAGTAACCTCCCCTGTCTCATACATCTCTGTAACTGTAAGAAAAAGGTCAGAGAAGCTATCATTGAAAGCAGCGATCTTAGTCTAATCCGAACTATCCTAGACTGTATTGAAAACGTACTTTCTGGAAACATCGAACTATCAGAAGCAGACAAAAGAGCTCTACGCAAACACGTGAACACGCTACGAACTTTGAGAGATAAGAAAGTAAAACTTAAGGACAAAAAGCAAATTATAGTTCAAAAGGGTGGCTTTATTCCCGCTCTCCTAGGTCCGCTAATTGGGATAGTCAGTGGCATTGCAAGTAGCTTTATAAAATAATGGAGTACTCAATCCTAGTAAAGCCTGAAGAGTTCGATCAGCATCAGGAAATTCTAGAAAAAGATGTCGTTGAAAAGTTAAAAGGCAAAGAATCTGCTGACACAAAGTTAAAAAAGTACCAACAGGCTAATTACAGAAGGCGGTTTTTGAAGGAAAAGCCCTATAAGTTAGATATTGCCACTACCGAACCCACCGAACAGGCCCTTCCCGACATTGTGTCCACTCTACCTATAACTCTCCAAAGTAAAGGCAAAAACCTCATTGACTTCGTCCAATCTATTCCCGACTTCAAAGTAAACGAAAAAGGGGAAATTGAGTATAAGGGTAAATCTGAGCCGGGTTCTAGAATCTTCGACCTAATTCATGACTTTGTCCGCAACCGTAAAACAGTCTCTCCTGCAAGGGGTTGGGAATTGTTCGCAAAGGCTCTAAGGGAAAGTAACGTCCCCCGGGAATTCATCGGCAATCGCGAACGCTGGGAAGCAATAAAAGGCACTCCTTCCATAACAGACACGGTCGAAAGGATACGAAAGGTAAGGCAGAGACTCCAATTCGGAACGGGACGCTGCGTAAATCAACGTAAAACAACAAGCAACAAAACAGTCAGGACGAAACGAAAACCGAAACAAAAACGTACTAAAGGTGTAAAAGGCGCAGAAAGGAAACATTTAAGCTTCAGTAAAGCACTGGCAAAACTAAAATGGAAGACCTTCTAACCAAATTATATTACAATCCCACCCAACCCTCAGCGTTTTCCGGTATAAATTCTTTGGCAAAAGCAGCAGGAGTCTCTCAAAAACGGGTCAAGGGGTGGCTTGGAAAGCAATATACCTACTCTGTCCACAAACCAATAAAGCGAAAGTATCCTCACCTTAGTTACGTATTCCATGACATAGATGAACAATGGCAAATTGACCTAGCAGACATGGCAAACCTAGCTGAGCAAAATGACGATTATCACTTCTTACTCACCTGCATTGACGGCTTCAGCAAGTACGCCTGGGTAGAGCCTGTAAAAACCAAATCGGGGGCGGACATCACTGCGGCTTTCGAGAACATTCTAGCTCAAGGACGTAAACCCCAGAAAGTGTTAAGTGACAGAGGGAAAGAATTCCAGAATAAAAAGTTTCAAAGTTTACTAAAATCAAAGGACATTCGCTACTACACCTGCAATAACCCAGACATTAAATGTAGCATAGTTGAACGTTTTAACAGAACCCTGAAGACAAAAATATGGAAGTACTTTACGCGAACAAGGAGCTACAGGTACCTAGACGTTCTCCAGAGTTTCGTAAGTGGTTATAACAATTCAAAGCACCGTACGATTAGAATGACCCCAGTTGAGGCTTCGATACCAGAGAATGAGGGGAAGGTAAGGGAGATCTTTCTAGGGAAAGGCAACAGGTTAAGCAAGCAGTTTAAAATAGGGGACATTGTTCGAATAAGTAAGACTAAAGGGAGATTTGAGAAAGGCTACCTACCAAATTGGTCAGAGGAACTTTTCAAAATAAAGTCGGTTCACCCAAGCGGAATGTACGAACTTGAAGACTTAGCCGATGAATCAATACAGGGCCTATTCTATCCCGAGGAGTTACAAAAAGTTGATAAACCAGACTCTTATTGGGTTGAAAAGGTAATAAAAACTCGAAAGCGGGGTAGAAGGAAAGAGTATTTTGTCAAGTGGTTAGGCTATCCAGATAAGTTCAATAGTTGGATATCAGAAAATGACGGATTTCTATATGTTCCTCCCCAGTAACACGGGGGACTTCAAAACTAACTCTCTAAATGATTATCGGGTTAAGCTCCCTCATAGAATAAAATTACAGGGTGAGTGGGAAGTTGCTCTCGTAGAAATGATGTATCCAGTGACTTGGGGTAATCTTTCTGCAGCTAACTCGGCCGTCTCCTTTAAGTTTCCAGACAAGACCTCAATGGTTAAACTCCTACCAAAACGACACTACGAAACAGTGGACGACCTATGTGATGCAATTAATTTCACTATACTTAACATGGAACACCCCGTCACAGGCGAAAGAGCACCAATTAAATTTAGATTCGATGGGTATAGGCACAGAGTAATGTTTTCAATACCAAAGACCTTTCCCAATACCGTTAAGTTAAGCAAAAATCTCTGGATGATGTTAGGTTACTACCCCGACCCAATGCAAAGGGACGGTGATCCAGTAGATGACAAAATAGTTTTCGTTGCTGAGTCCGAACCTGATCTTAGGCTGGGTTTCTACTCTCTCTTCGTTTACTGCGACCTGGTGGCTCCTCAAGTTATAGGAAACGCCCTGGTCCCACTCATTCGGGTAGTTACAACAGAGGGAACTCACGGGGCGGTAGTAAATAAGGAATACCACAATCCACATTACGTCCCTGTCCTTCACAAAGACTTCGATACTGTAGAAATCAATATAAACGATGATGCGGGAAGGCCTGTACAATTTGCATTCGGAAAAGTTTACGTTAAGCTTCATTTCAGAAGGCGACGATAATGCGCTGCCAGTACATACCCGAGACCCAAGATACTTGGGAGCTAACCCTTCTTCAAACTGGTGGGGCGCTTCCGGCATATGCAGGGCTTCCGTACCAACGAGGAGCAGGGATAGGCAACATATTCCGGGGTCTATTTAGAGCCGCACTTCCAATTCTTAAACGAGTCGGTCTATCTGCAGGCAAAAGTCTAGCAAAAAACGCATTAGCCCTGGCGTCAGACGTAACCCAAGGTGAAGACATAAAAGCAGCTGCGAAACGGAGAGGTAAACAGTTTCTTGGTGAGACATTAACCGCTGCTGGTGAACATATTCAACAAGGTGAAGGTATTGGTCAAAGACCTAGATCTAACAACATAAAAGGAGTACGCGGACGAGGTAGACCACCGAAACAAAATTTAGATATATTCACATAAGCATGACTAAGCAAGTCGATTCACGATCTCTCCCTGGGTTCAAGTCGGAATTGGACCTATTCTCTGTTCCACCTACCCAAGTCGCCGTTGAGCATGGGTACTGGGCGGAAATCGGTCCCCAAAATCCGATTACAGACTCAGGGCCTTACCGTTTCAACCTTCCTAAAGATTCGTACATGCTCGATCTAAACAAAAATTACCTCTATCTTAGGGTTAAAATTGAGGGCGATGCTGGGACTCCCATTAACCTTTTCGGTAAAACATTTTTCCAGCGCTGCATAGTCAAACTCTCTGACAAGGAAATTTACAACTCGGGCCCCCACTACGCGTACCAAGCCTACATTGAAACTATGCTAAACTACTCTCGCAATGCAAAAGAAGGCCATTTACAGGCTGCCGGATGTGAGTTCGACTCCGGTACAAGGGGCACTTGGGTGGCAACAAAGTCTGCTGAGTTTATGGCACCGATCCACTGCGATCTGTTTAAACAGGAAAAGTACCTCCTAAGCGACTGTCAACTGACTATTGAGCTGCACCGAAACCCCGATGAGTTCTGTCTCAGTTCTCAGGGAAGCAGCAAAGTTAAGGTTGAGGACATGCGCTGGTACGTAAGGAAGGTTAAGTGCCAAGACTCTATGTCCCTAGCTATTGAAAATATTCTCTCTCAGGGAAACACTGCAAAGTATCCAATCAGACGTACAAAAGTGGTAGCACGACACCTGAGCGCAGGCATACAAACTATTGTCGAAAATTCTATATTCACTGGGCAACTTCCTAGAAAGGTGATTATCGGGATAGTCAAATCTGAGGCGTTTAACGGTTCTCTGACAGCTGATCCCCTTACCCTGGAAACGATTAACATTACTGAAATTAGTCTAAAATGCGGGGACGAGTACATTCCTAGACAACCCATGAAAATTGACTTCTCCAAACCTAGGGGGTACACTTTCCCTTTTGTTTTCCTTTTCGAAACTCTCGATATGGCTGGGGATGACAAGGGGTGTTATATCAGCTACACAGATTTCAAAGATGGTAATGCTTTCTTCGCCTTCGACCTAACACCGGATAACACTGACACCGGCGCAATGCAGTTAATTCGGGAGGGAGACGTCTCTCTACGGATGGAACTGAGTAAGGCGTTGAGTGCGACAAGCTATCCTCAGGGAGTTGAAATCATTATATACGGTGAATTTGATAACCTCATATCTATAGACTATAATCGAACACCTTTCTTCGACTACGCCATATGAATACCTTAGAAATTGAAAACACATTACGACCTCTCGTTAAAAATTTCGTTGGAGTTTTTCCTATCGACCACCTTCCTGAAACAATGCTCGACAATAGCTGTTTCGTAGCCAACACCGACCCCTGCCAACTTCCTGGCCAGCACTGGGTTGCGATGTATTTAGATGATTACGCTGAGTATTTCGATAGCTACGGCCGACCACCACTTAAAGAGTTTGATAAGTACTTTAACGATAGATTTCAAAAACATAACCCAGTTCGCTTACAAGATTACACCACCTTCGTCTGTGGGGAGTACTGCATTTACTTTCTCTACCACCGGGACATAGGCTTTTCTTTCGAAGACATAATCTCATATCTTAGGGAAAGGCCTTCTAAAAATGACGAAATTGTAAAGGGCTTTGTAGACAGTCTACGATAACTTTTGGGGAAACTTCATAAATGGACGGTCAGAGCAGCTGGTCTAACGCTGTAAAGTCTTAGGAGTGACATAATGGGGACGATACAGGAACACACTTCACCGATGGGGTTCACCTTAGGTTGGGGTAAAATTCTAGCCGTCTGCTCTATCTTCCTAATTGGGGTTACACTAGTAATTGTTCTCTCTGCAGCATCTTCGGGAGTCTGTCTTGACCAACCAATGATAGACCAACTCAGAAAATCTTTCAATCAAAAAGTAAATCTAACCGTCCTCGGAACTGAGCCTTGCTGGTACTCTTTCAATATCGACTGGGCTGAAATATGCTTCAGTCATAACTACGACGTTTTACGCGTCTATATCCCAACAGTCCTCTTAAGGGCTCCCCAAGGAAAAGGGGTAAAAACCACTTGTACATAGTGTGAATAGTATATTAGGGACCAAAAAAATTATAAAACTATAAAACCACAAAAAATCATAAAAACAAAAACACAAAAAAACTAAAAAATAAAAAACCATTAATGCGGCCTGGGCGAAAGCTCAGAAGGTTCCCAAGCCCTTCCGGCAAGCCGGTAAAATCGCAGAGGGGTGGAGACCTAAAAGGGAATCAGACAGAAGGACTTGAACTTGATGGATTGAGTACATAAAAACGAATCAAAAGAAGACATAAAAACCCAAAATAGCTGGAAAAAGGGATGGTATGAATGAAGAACGAGTCTAACATGGCATCGAATATTACTCCTTTCTCTACAACTGCTAACTGTAAACTTTGTCACACACCCTTGGAAAAACTAGTAAACAGTTACTTTCACGAAAATAACGAGGCAACATTTCCCCTGATTGGTCCAATATATTTCTGTGAAAATTGTTACATAAGAAATGGAAGAATAAGGCTGGTACTTTGTTGTTCACATTTAGTAGCAGACGTACAGATTTTTGAAATGGGAACCGACATGCCGGAGCACCGAACTTTTTGTTTCATAAAACCTACTTCAAACTGCCCTATTTGTCTAGAAGATTTTGATAGTCAACGTGTATGCCGGAAGCTGAGTTGTGACCACATATTTCACGATTTTTGTATAACATCTTGGTTTCTGAGACATTACACTTGTCCTGTTTGTCGATCTGAGATTGAAACTGACGAAATCAATTTGAGACCTATTGAGGCAGGTGTGCTTGCATAAATAAAAAATAGTCAATAAAAGGACTAGGCGCATAAAGAAATACCAATTTTTCATCTCGACGAAAACACAAAAAATGGCTGAGAGATACTATTGGAGTTATGTGGTGCCGACAACGGATGGTATTAGAGTGGGGCAGTATCTTGGATGGTATAGTTCGTACGAAGAAGCCAAGCAAGCTGCTTGTGCCCCTATACTGGCTTTTGGTCCTATTATTGGTTATCCTACAACGGTTATTAAAATTGAAAGGGTTGTAGGAGGAGAAGTAGTAACGACTATATTTGTTTCTATGGTCGATGGAATAGAACAACAAGTGGATATTTTTCCAGGACATGTGACTTCGTGGCTACCCCAACAGTCCTCTTAAGGGCTCCCCAAGGAAAAGGGGTAAAAACCAACTAACACTTCTACTAACACAACTAACAATATCTATTTTAAAACTTAAAAAAATCAAAATTGAAAAAAAAATTAAAAACTGAAAAAATTGAAAAAATAAAAATTAAAAACTCAAAAAACCACTAATGGGCCGACGCCGGGTCCCAAGCCCCGGGGGAAGAACTCAGAGGGGTGGTGGTGAAGGGACAAGGGTGAAGAACACAAGGAAAAGAAGGAGAAAAGGTAGTGACGACAAACACTGCAAAACCCGGGTTAGCGAGTTAACCCGGGTTTAGACGTTGATAACATCGGCCCCTGGAGAATATCAGCGTTCCTGCCAATTATATGGGAGCGCCAGAGCGCTCCCCTATAATATGGCTGTAAAAGGCGTTTTGGAAAAATGCTATATTTAGCCATTTTGAAAAAATTTCTAAGTCCCAACTCTACAGAAAACAGTCATAAATAGGCGTAGTTATGCTGTTTTGTGCAATTTAGTGGGATGCATATAAAGGTTATCGGGGTAGCTGAACACGATGAGCATAGTCTCAGCGCGGCGCGGTGCGGCTATCGTGCTGCACTACATGCTGCTAAAGCACAGCACGGCCTATAACTTGCTGCAGATAAACTGCAGTCATCCGAAATTTTGCATACAGGTGTCGCAGAGCAATACAAATCGTGTCGTATAAAGTTTCCTTCATTGACAGTATAGTTTGCTGAAAACATGTCTTTAATTTCGTTATCAAAATCCAGTCACATCTTGTATCAAAGATGCAACTAGCCTTCGTTTGCGCTAATTTTTAAGTAAGCAGCAATTATTTAGAAGCTGAGATATTAAAGTTGATCTGATCAGACATAATTAAAATGGCCAATCTAATGCCATAATTCAGTAGAATCAGTATCACAGAATACGTATCACAACTAAAATTTCAGAATGCACGAAATTGCATCTAACTGGCCTTGCGCAGCCAAACTTGAAGGCTTCGTTTAGTAGTTTTGAAGTTAAAGCTGAAACTCGCTAAAGTTTGCTGGAACATTTGGGTCTTTTCCAGATTACCCCCCCCCACCACTCAAAGTTCTTGAAACTCGACCAAATGAGCTGAAATTTGGTGTGGGTATGTTTTAGACCACGCTGAGTTCAAATATCGCAACATTTTTCAATTTCGCGAAATTATTTTTTCGATTTTTTTTCGGTTTCTAAGGGGGGGGGGACCAAGGGTAACCGAAAAAGTTTTTATTCCTGCTGGAGCAGGAATGTATAAAATGGAAACCTATATGTTTAGTGCATAGTGAGTCATTTCTCCATTTAGAAGCCCTATCTTCAACACAGCGCTAGCTTAGGTCAGATTTTTTGCATTTGGATTATGCAAATTAGGTTTGAACCTATTTAAGGAACAGAACAGAGAGCCGTCGCGCAGTCTTTGACTGCCAGCAATCTAAACGGTTGCAGATTTTTGAGCACCAGTGTAGCTTGGGAGCTACACATCGGTGCATTAGGTAGGTAGGTGCTAGCTTGCGCTGGACATCACAAGTTCAGCCATGCATAGCAAGGCTTGCTCTCCCTGATGAGGGAAGTCAAGTGAAATTGTTAACAGGACCTGGAGCTTCCTACAAACACAATTTTGCAATTGAACAAAGAAAAGGTCTATAAAGGAATACTGCCCCTTTTGGGGCCTGCTTGTTGTCTTTGATTTTGCTGAAAAAATGTATATAGGGGTTTTATGGGTCGTAGAACACGAATCTGAAGTCCGTTTTTCGATTTAGCTTTTCGTTAGATCAGCATAAGTTTACAACTTAAGCTTACAACTTTAGCTTATGTCAAGCTAACCAAAAGCTGAATCAAAAAACGGACTTCAGATTCGTGTTCTGTGGCCCAGAAAACCCCTATATACAACTTTTCAGCAGAATCGAAGACAAAAAATTTTTCGGTTACCCTTGGTCCTCCCTTAGAAATCGAAAAAATCGAAAAAATCGAATTTCGCGAAATCGAAAAATTTTGCGATATTTGAACTCAGCGTGGTCTAAAACATACCCACACCAAATTTCAGCTCATTTGGTCGAGTTTTAAGAACTTTGAGTGGTGGGGGGGTAATCTGGAAAAGACCCGAACATTTAGCAAAATCAATGGTATATATATTCTTTTATTGCTTGCCAACAAAGCGCCTGATTAAAGTATTTACTCAATATGTATGCATATGCATACAAACATTCTACTTGCTAAAACACGACACTGCTTAGCAAATAGAATGCAAAGTTTGTGTTGGTATGATCGCAAGCAAATATATTAGCAGACGATATAAACTGTGGCTGCGACTAGGCGCATAAATGCTGAAAGACATACATGATACGGCAATCAGTTATAGATATTATTTTTTTCAAGAAGTATATGTATTACTATAGTCATAGAAAGCTAATTGCAAAATTACCACAACTGGCAAAATGTTATTTGAGGATGAGTGAAAAACAAGCATTTAAAATTTTATTACAGGTCTGCAGAAATATAAATAATGAGACTATAGCGAAATTTCCGAAAAACTTTATTTTGATTTTCATATTAAGTTGTCACCAGCCCAACTGAATGTGTCATGAACAAAATATTATTCTAAATGTGAATTTCGGACCAGGAGTTTCGACTTTTGAAGGGGTGAATGATGTCACAGGTGCTAGAAAGCATTTCCCAATTTATTTAAAGTATCTAATATTTTGACTGAAACTGGGCATTGAAACTAGCTACGGATAAACAAAAATACACGTAAAGCTAACGAAACTAAGGTAAGCTGGCTGCAAAAACAAAGTATATAACTACCTTAACTCCTTTTTCCACTTTATGCGCCTAGTAAGGAGGTGACGCAGAGTTCTAACTTGGTATTACAATTTACCCATTTCTATGACTTTCTGTGTTGCAGTCACTCAAAGTCTGATTTAAAGTTTTATTAGCTTGAAAGTAGCTGATTCAGAGACCTGCCAAAAGTGATGAATAGATTTCATTGCATTTACACTTTTTATAAAACATGACTAAAACCATTAGTGTCTAAACCTATGAATCAGTTAATAACTTTTACTAACTTCAAAGAGTTTCCTTTTAAATTGTGCAATATCGTGCGGAAATTGCACCATACTCACTGAGTCAGCAAACCGCTATATAAGCGCTAGCGTTCTAGCAGTCAGCGGCCAGTCGTCAGTGTTCCCAAATTTAAGTCAACTCTGTTTAATGAAACACCCATAATACCTATGCTGCTGTAACTATTCATGCCCTTCAATGTATTGATATGCCTGCACAGTCTGACTTGTTATAACTATGCTGTTTCTATCATTAAATAAGTTTGGTTTAAATTATGATTATTGACCCTACTACGATCCATACCCTGCAGTAACCGGTCCAGTTTTGGAATTACTGAATTACTGGGCTACCTTATTACGCTTCCACTAACACTGCGCCGGACCTCGACCTGCTACAGTTGTTCATCGAAGCTGGTCCATATTAGTGCGCTTTTAATCTAGTTCTCCTAGCATTTACAACCTGAACCTCTCATATTAAAGTTTTAAAACTGGGTCCTCTGTCCATTTACAACCTAATGCCATCCATATTGCATTTTTCATGCTCCATCGGAGCATTTTTATTCTTGTGCTTATACACGGTTATACAGTTGGCTGAAGCAACTTCGATCGATGCCTACTTAGTCCTTTGCTCAAGGGCTCCATTATCTGCTCATTGGAAACATGCGTACTTTGATGTTTAAGTTGACATCCAATAAAAGGTAAGTTTATTTAGTGTAAAATTTCAAGAATGTTGCTATCAATTGTTGTTCATGCTTAGTTGTGTTGATCTTAACCTTTATTCGTACTGCAACCATCACCGGCTATTCTGTAGGTTTTCTTTCGATCTTTTGTATCATCTACTATCAATTTGGTATGGGCCTCAGGTGCTGAACTGTCAACTTCATTTCTTACATTTTTATAACCTGAGTGTAGTTTGTAAAACAACAGGAAACACCATTTTAAAGTTTTCATAATTTTCATATTTGTAGTATGCCTTGACTGATACTTACCTAAACTTGACGCTAGTACTTTATTTAGTGTCCATAGATTTCGAAATTAAGACGCCAACAAATTGGGCTACTAATAATAACGCTGATATGGGCTACTGTTCAGCTCTTTTACCATTTATCCGGCCACGCTGATTAATCTCAGATTTAAATATTTGTAGAAAAACAATATTACATTTGTTGCACGACTGGTCCCATCCCGTCCAGAAGACGCACCCAGCAAGTAAACAATTAAAAGCAAGCGAAGCCAACACTAGTAGGTATAGTTTAACATGGCTGACCACTTAGCAGATAGGAACAAATTTCGGTTTAGAAAGTGTAAAATCTTTGCAGATGATCGGACAAGTCAAACGATTTTCTGAGTATTCGAAGTTTCATTGTTTAGACCTGTCATCAGAGTGTCATTAATAACCAATAAAAACCTCTTAAAAGTGACCATGCCTTATCCGGATTAACTAAATGTAGGGTTTGTTTTCTTTATGCTCTATCTACAAAACCTATGCAAGTTTGCCAAATTATTTCTGGGGACGCGAGCTGTACAGCGAAACAATGTTTCGCTTTGTAAATGCTTGATTTTAGATTTTGTAACCTGAGTTTTGATGTACTGTAACGACAGTAACACCATACGCGTTGGCGGTCATGGAGAACCTAATGTTTTCCCTTGCGCGTACGATTTTCCAGTGTCCACCAACTGTAGACCTGGTTTCCTCGCAGATATCATGCTATTGTTCGCTCAGAAAATGAGTTACTGTATTTCTTTTTTACCCTCTGCAGACGGAAACTACGGCGAATATGACATTGCATTTAATAATGCGTCTGGGTATGTCGCTGAACTATTGGAAGGAAACATCAATATGACTGTCCCGTATTTCGGCTATACAGCGTCGCGAAGCGGCGTAGTCGACTTTGTCCACTCCTACCGGTATGACAATTGGGCATTTCTGGTGAACGATGCCTGGGTGCACGAACCGGCTGCGCACGTTCCATGGTATTCTGTTTTCACACTGAAATCGTTAGCAATCATTGTTGCATTTATTTGTACTATTAAATTGCTTAAATTACAGTATGGGTGGAAGTTGCCAGTTGTGGACTTAGGAATCCTGCTGATTTTACTGTATTTTGACGCGGCAATGACAGTTGCCGCACTGCCCAAGAAGCTTAGCCTACCCTGGACCAGCATTAAGGACCTGGCGTCCAAACGGCTGACACGGTTTTTCGCTGTGGCTCCCAGCAGCGGTGCAATGACGTTATCTGTTATGCTCAGTTTAGTTGCTGACAACATAGACATTAAAACTTTCGACAGCTACGACACTGCACTCCAATGCATTAGTGGGAACAAATATGCATTTTTGCCGGGACCATACTCCTTTCTACGAGCGTTGGCCAAAAAATATGATAATCTGTACGTTTTTGAAGACTCTGACTTGGCTGGAATAGACAGGCTGTCGATGGTTTCACGGAATAACTATGAACTAAAAAGTAGCCTAACATTGTTTTATCAGGAACTTATTCAATTTGGACTATTGCAGCACTTGAGAAGGACTTACGCAGAACATGAAGACACAACTTTTGAACAGCTTCAGAAGATTACTTACCTACCAGTTGTTCTTACAAGTATTAGTTCTGTTGGAATTATGGGACTGTTTGGGTACTTGGCAGCATTTGCAGCATTTCTGGCGGAGCTCTTAGGCATAGAGAGTCCATAAAACCGACTGCTTAAGGTTTGTGCATAATTTGCACGAGCCTGTTCCAGTATTATGGTTCTATGAATCTACTGACAATTATTTTCTGCCTGATGATGAAAAAACTTCTGGAGCCTAAGCAGATTTTCTTCTTTACCAATTAATAACGAAGACACCAGATATTGAAAAAACTTATCCAACTTTGGATATACATTTCAAATTCTTATTTTTTCTTTATTATTTATTTTGTCTTTAGTTTCTATCAGATGCAGATCTGGTTCAGTAGGTTGATTCAGGTTTGTTTGGTCGCTGTAGTCACTATGCTATGATAACTCATAGTAAGGGATTAAACAATTAATAGCTGTGTTCGCTAATTTGACCGTTATTACAATTCATTATTGTCAGGATATGTGGTTTAGATATCATATATGACTTTTACAGAACAAATGAAAGTATGACGCTACAGTCTGTGTGTGTAACAAATCTTTTGCACGCTGGTAGGTGATCTCACCGCAAATGGTACCCTAGAACTGAAAACTTGAAGTTGAAATTCACCAAACATAACTGTTTTCTAAAGCTGCAAACTGCTACAATTACAAGCACCGGTTGTCAATTCGGACTTTAGCATACAAACATAGGGCGGATAAGCCGTTCCACCCATTCAACGTTTTGTTAATTCTAGGAGGATCCCTTATTGACAACATGTTGTGAGCGACGTGCAATGCTTACATTGCTTAGATAAGGCTTGTCTTTTTGCGTTAGAGTACGTAATGACAAGAGTATGCCGATACCCATGCTCTCTGCTATCAGAGCAAACATAATGCTCAGTTCTGCAAACGGCTGACCTTCTGTACAAATCAGTGCCTGGGTCATTCGCTCTAAGGTTTTGAGTACTTAAGCTTTGCAGTGCAAACACTGTGGGCGCATGACGCATGTTGACGTAGCATGCGAAATTACTTTGTTCACTAGGGTCTGATTTACTGGAGGGTCAGCTGTTACGGTTTTTGCTTTGGTATTAAGAGACAGCATGCCAAATAGCATAGTTTTAAGCCATAAGCAGACCATAAGAGTAAGGTCTTTACAGTTGTATCTAGCCGATACAGAACAATCGATTGTAATATAAATCGTAAATAGTACCGAATTTCTCATTTAAGGTCTTTAAAAAATCCGAACTTGAGAGTAAAGTTGAGCTAACCAGTAACCAAGCTACTTTCATGTTACGCAGGAAATACTGAAATGGTCTCAACCCTGAACGGGTTACATTTAATAGCCAACAAGTCAATAACTTAGTATTTTCAGTTTTCTGTTTTCTTTTCTGAAATTTTGAAGCACGAAAGCTACATTTAGGTACAGCGATATGCGTTTTAAAATAGCCCAACGGAAACTTTTGTGTTAACTATTTTAAACATTTTTACGTCTGACGTTTTAAGAACCATTATGTACGAACATCCAGGTTCTGCAAGCCTGTGCTAACTGAAATCATATACTCGTTTGCTAACATCTTGCCAATAAACCACGAAGTTTCATTTATATAATGGCTTTCCCCATGCCTATAGAAAAAGTTCTCTCTGTTTGGGAAGTTTGCATCCTTCATACCTAGAGAGCAATTTTAATGGAGTGCAAAGGTCCCCTTCTTAATGTTGGGGGGCACGGAGAACCTGCTATATTTCCATGCGCGTACAGTCAACCCATATCCGTTCATTGTAATCCGGGCTTTTTAGCCGAAATGATGATACTCTTTTCAGTACAGTTTAATTACTGTATTAAGCTGCACATCTCACGGGATCAAAAGTATGGTGACTATTCGCCGGAGACGGAAACAACGTCTGGTTATATTACGGAACTCTTGGAGGAACGGATTAACGTTACCTTACCCGAGTTTACGCTAACCAAAACCAGAGCTATGAAGGTTGGGTTTGCCCATTCCCTAAGATATGACGACTGGGCATTTGTGGTGAACAGTGCATGGAAAAGAGATCCTCAAATCAAGGTCGGCTGGAACAAAGCCTTCACCAAGGAGTGTACTGTAGCCATTGTGTTTTTTACAATACTGGGAAAATTGATAGAACAAACCAACAACAGGGCCTACTACTGGGCCTATTTGGGAATAGTTTTATTGTCACTGTATGTTAACGCCAGGCTTACAGTAACTATGCTACCTGAAGATATAATATTACCCTGGCATGGTGTGAAGGATATGGTAACTAAAAATCTTAACCCATTCTTTCTGGTATCAGCGAACGCTAGCGACATAATATCAATCATTATAGAAAATGACCTGTCACCGTCGACCTCAGTTGTTAAAGTTAATGGCTACGAAAAGGCTTTGGACATAATTGCAGAGGACAAGCATGGATTCTTAGTATCTGCCTACGATTTTCTGATTACCCTAACCCGATCACGGCATAACCTGTTTGTGATTAAAGACAGCAGTATGGTGGGATTAAGTCGCTTGGCCATGCTGTCGAAGAATAACACTAAGCTAAAGCGACAGCTTGAAAGCTACTTTCTTTGGTCTTCGCAGTATGGTCACCTGTACTATTTGATGGAAAAATACAGGAAAGATTATAGTCCACTCAGCTCAACCATAGAGCCACGGCTGCCAACGCTTACACCAACCAGTACTCCTGCACTACTACCGCTTACTTTCGCTCTACTTGCAGTTGCCTCGTCTACCTTCGCCATGGAGTATTGGCTGTTTCCTTTTCTAAAGAAGAAGAAGCTTGTAATTAGTCTGATTAATCAGTTGCGAAACTGTAAAGATATTAAAACATTATAAATGCTATGCTAATGTTACCTATGCTAAAAGATAACCTAGTTAAACAATCGTTTTGCTTCTGCCAAGTTACAATCTGATATCTGTTCATCTCACTATACCTGTGTCTCAATACAGCTCAATATCCGTATCTTATCTATTTATATTTTTAATAAGAATTTATGTATAAAGAAACTTATCACTGTAGTCAAAATGTATATGTTTTAATTCTAACTCAGTTTTGTAGGAATCAGAATTTTAATGAATTTTGGAAGTATTAAAATTTCGCACCAGTTCAAATTTGAATAATTCAAAATTTCATTAAACTTTTTAAATTTTTCATTTGAGTTACTTCGAAGGAGGTGAAGGGGCTCGGATCGACCTCGGACAAACACGCACACAACCAGGAGCGTTTAATGAATATTAAAGCTGAAGCTTAATTAAACTGGATATTAAGTATTTAATGTTGTGTTTCGCAAATCGTCGTATGGAACATATTGCAATGATATTACTATTGATTGTAACGGTACTATGATACAAGGAAGCGTTGAGGATTAATGCTAAGCTGACGAATATTCTTCGAAACGTCTGATACAATTTAGATTTTTTGGACCTTTAGAGTTTCGTTTCGCGAAGCAATCTGCATGTTAATGCGTAACACGTGCTAACAATAATAATAATAATAATAATAATAATAATAATAAGTATTAAGTATAGCCAAGAGTACATAATATATAAGAGTGTGACAGCAGGCAAAATGATTATGTGCAGAGTTTAGAGTTCAACTATAATCAGTCACTGTTATTAAAATAAGCTGGAAGAATTCAAATCAAGCTTTTAAGCATTCGACGTTTTTGGTGGGATCATATGACCACGTACCGCAATGTCGCTGTGAGTGTCTGGAGTCTGCGCCGCTTTATAGAAAATCGATGTTCATTCGATTTTGTCGAATATGTGTCGTTCAAAATGGAAATGTTTCAATAGAATTTCACCGAAAACCAAACTCAAGGAAAGTCTTCAATAAATTGGAATTTCAGTCAAAATTTTAGTTGTTTTCGTACTCGAGGAATGTGTTCAATAAATCTGGAACTTTTATCGTTTTCATTTCATCATTATATAGCACATCTCTCGATTACCTCATTACATATCTTTTGCTGAGTATCACAAGTCAATACCTTTAATACTAACACAATCAACAAATTAAATAATTACTTTAAATGGAAAATTTGTTGAAACCCCAAAAATCAGCATAATCACATTTTTACCCACACTTTTATTAAACTCTTAGTTCATGCTCGAATATTGTTTTGAATATCCAATTACCCACCGAATATCTCATTTAAGATTGTGTTTACAGACTGAATTCAATAATAATTTTCAAGTGATCTTCAGAATAGAGTTTTGATCATCACTCCAAACTATAGTCAAGATTTTTGTCAATCAGCATTTTTCAAAATGGTTTTGGAACATTACAAGTTCTGCACAAACCTGCAATACGTATTAATTAAACTAAATGTGTTAATTTCCTTGAAACTGAAACACTTGAAACACTCTCTCAGCTACAAAAGCATGGTGCATTTGCTCGCCGTTACAAATGCACGAAAAGTATTGCTAGAAGGAAACCAACCGGACGGCCGCCGAAACCAGTTCCTGACTATTTACCTGGTTTCATAAATAGTCAGCTTAAGCAGAATAATGAACTTTCTGCTCCATGATTAAAGGTTAATAGAGTACTACAACTAGGACACTAGTTTAGCTCATTCTTTAAAAAAATTAACCGAAATTAAAGGTAAAAAATGTAAAGTGACCCCTGGAGAGACTCCAACCTACAGAAGGTTCCAGTGTGCCGGTGCTTATCTCCGGTTTCACAGCCCGAAGCCAGGAGCGACAACTCTAATGTTGACTACATCTGTGGAAGGGGGCCAGCCCTTCATCAGGCATTACGCCAGAACACAGACTCCTGTTACCTTCCCACCGCAGTGGTACCCATTTACCGACCAGTTAAGAATAGACAGCTGGGTTGGCTGAAGCCCACGGCGAACCGATATATGTTTAATTTTTTTTTACAAATACATATTGATTAAAATAAATACGTTTATTTCCTTAAAATACCACAGAACGTCCGGAAATTCTGGTTTTTTACAAATCAGTTATGCAAGTTGTGCAAGATTTTTCAATGCTTGCTTTTACGTCGAAATGTATGGTTAATTGGTTCATTCATAGTGTTTACATTAGGAGCTACCATTCTCTTTATAAGGCAAGGTTACCAGATGTTATTACCAAGAAGGCTAAGGAATGTCAGCTATTGACATCTGAAACGGTTAATTCTGTAAAATATACATTTTGACGAGACAACGGTAATGTTTGAGGAAATATGACACCAAAACGGCAATACTGCAGCATTTGAAAGCATTTCAAAGTCTGTGCTTTTCTATAAAGAAGCTACCACAGTATAACTTGTATTCTATAGGCAAAACATTAGTATATCAATCCCCGGTTAACTGACCGATAATAAACCAATGCAGATTTTTAAATAAATGCCCGTTCCAGCGTGCAACTCTCTACTAAATTAAACCAATCCTAGTCATTATTAAAAGATGGTGGCGACGGGTAAACTGTTTAGTAAATCAACTTATTTTTAACAGCAAAAGTGAAAGCCGCATTAAATGCAAGAACAGGATCGACTGGCAGACTGTTTAAAGGTGGGGGATATTATAGCTTGGACGGCGGGGAAACATTACGGGGAGAAATATTCTACGACACCGGGTATGATAGGTTTAGCGGTTTCGCCTCCTCCTGAGAATTCTATAATGTATACTTTATATCGGCCAACTTCGCATCTTAACTCAGGACGTTCGTTCACAGTTCGATTCCAAGATTCTTTGGTCAAACCGTAATGATTGTTTTAGAATAGCAGATTGTATTTGCTAGGTTTTTCCAAATGAAAAATTGTACTGGCCCTATTCTTAATGTTGGAGGCCACGGAGAGCCGGCCATATTTGGATGCGCATACAATCACCCAACATCACCTCATTGCAAACCTGGCTTCCTAGCAGAAATGATGGTACTGTTTTCATATCAGCACTCTTACTGCATCAACTTCAGCATATCAAGTGATCAGAAATTTGGTGACTATTCTCCTGAAACTGGTGTTACCACAGGCTACATTACTGACCTGTTGGAAGAAAGGATCAATGTTACTTTGCCAGATTTTTCCATTACTGAAACCAGAGCGATGAAAGTTGGCTTTGTTCATTCACTAAGGTACGATTACTGGGCTCTGGTAGTGAATGCTGCTTGGAAGAAACCGTCAACCGTAACAGTTGGTTGGGGTCAAGCTTTTTCCCCTGAGTGTATTTTAGTCACACTACTGTTAGTTTTAATAGCAAACATGGTGCAATATTACAACCGCCGCACCATGTATTGGACAAGCCTAGGAATGGGATTGTTGTCGCTGCACTTCAGTGCAACGCTCACTCTTATCATGTTGCCTGCGGAAGTAACGCTGCCGTGGCGAGGACTTGAGGATGTCTTTACAAGAGATCTGAGCCCCTTCTTCCTTGTAGTTGCAAACGCAAGTGACATTGCAACAATCATGCTGAAAGATGATATGCATCCTTCCACGGCGGTGACAACTTCAGACGGCTACGACAATGCAATAGACCTAATTGCTGCCAAAAAGCATGGATTTTTAGTTTCTTCCTACGACTTTCTTATTTCTCTAACAAGGTCAAGAACGGATGTGTTTGTGATAAAGGATACTGATATGCCTGGGCTGGATTGCTTCGCTATGCTGCCAAAAAACAATTCTAGACTAAGAAAGCAATTACACTCCTTTTTTGTTTGGCTTTCACAATACGGATTTATTAGTTATTTGTCTCAAAAGTACAAAGCTGATTTCGCCTCTGAATCTGAAAATTATGCAGAAATTCTTCAATTCAGTCTTTCAAGCATCGCCCATCTATTCACTGTCACCATTGCGTGTCTCCTTCTAGCCACAGCAGTTGCTATAGCGGAACGGTGGAATGCTGTTATAATGTCAAAGTTTTCATAGAACTAAAGGTTTGCGTTTCCAGTCTTAATGGCTCGTAGAACAGTGGCAGTCTAAATGTATTTTGTAAGAACAACTTTCATAGACCGAATATTTTGGTGGTGTCCACCAGGTTTTTGCTTAAATCAAAAAGCGCCATAGGTAGCTGTAAATACCTATATATACATTAAATTTGGTCACATTATTTTGGTCAGTTGCTTTTTTCATTTCTTCCTTTACGTTTGTGCTATGGGCTCCAGTGCATTCAATTATAGGACAATAAATGTACAGCATATCGTTTTATTGAATAATTGTCTTACCCTTTAACTCAATCGGTTTTAACACAGTAAGGAAAACATTTACGGTGCGTTTGCTTAAACAGCCAAAAGTAGACCACGTTTAGATCCTGGCGACGTGTCCTCAAAGGTCGTAACTGCGTGACCAACAGTGGAACCAGAAATCCCCTTTCTACGATCAAACCAATCGATGCAGCACTTATAGACAGGCTTTAGCTTGCGCATTGTTTGGAAGCGGTCCTAATAGTTTCACATCTCTCACAATCTCCGAAGCAATATCAATTTGAAAATAAAAGAAATGAAAAATATATCACGCATGTACTCCTATTAACATGATTAATTAGCTTGTCGCCATCTGATTTAAAAACGGTGTGAGGCACTACTCTCGCACTACTCACTAAAATTTTGGAGGCCCCACCACTGGTGTTATACAGTCGCGCCTGCAAGTTCTTTTTGCTTTACCTTTTTCAAAATTTCCTTGAACTTACCTCTTCCAATCCCCTACCTAACTTTTAACTATCTTCCTTTTTGTTTTCATTTAACTCCTAACTTGGGATCTTTTGATTTCGCATTTTTCAGAATTTTGATTTTTAATTTTTGATGCAGGTGCCAAATCATGTAATTTTGATTTTTCGATTTTTGATGCGTCCTCAAATTTCCATAATTTTGATTATATTTTACTTTGATTTCTGATTTTTGATTAGCTCAAAAAATTCGCTTTAACGACAAAATCACAGCTAAAGAGAAGGGCGTCGCTGGATACTAAATGTTATAGCCCCGATTTCACTTATATTCAGGCCGAAAATACATGTGGTCCCATAACAAACCAAAATTTTTAGACAGCGTCAAGTCAATTAAACAAATTGCAGTTAAAATAGTTACAACTGACAATTTGCACCAATATGCCCAGGTTGGGACTACTACGGGAAAGGACTACGGTTTGGCCGAAACCCAAATTAGGTATTAATTTACAATATTTGTCACTAGGCTATGCCAAGTACGAACAGAACAACCCTACAATCTCATTCCTACTTAACTTTAACTCACTTATACCTGCCTTGTGGAGACCTGGTGTAAGAAGATAAATGTTAAGAACATCACGAGCTTCAAATTTGACATAAAACGTGGATATGAATATAAACTTGGAAAAGTCGAAAGTTTACAACTTTTGGCTATGAGATTGAGGCAGAGTTGGAAGTGGGTCGCGGATACCCGCGGGTCGACATTCAGGTCAGTGGGTCAGAGCGAGCGAGAGAGATTTTTGTTCATATACATTTTACGCTATATTTACGCTTTACTATTTTATTTACGCTAATCTCATCAGAAAATTTACAAATTATGTTAAATTTTCAATTTTTCTGTAGCTTTTGGCTCTTTTGTATGTCTTTATGCATTATAACATTGCTTTTATTGATAAATTATTTGTTTCTATTCTGTATTGAATCTATATTTCAGTGTATTAATATGCTAATGTCAATATATTAATGTATCAATATATTTCTACGTTCTTAATATATTTCACTGTATTAATTAAAAAGACAAAATGTTGGCTGCATTTTGATACAAGAATGGCTTCTTCACTCCAAGTAGGTGAATGACTAATAAGGGCTCCTTTAACCATGAAGTCTCCAAACGGAATCACTACTTTAAAAAATAATTTTTTTTAAATGTAAATCTTTTAGTGAAGATTGACCATAAATACGTTAATATATACACCCATACAAAATTTGAGCTATTAAGTTATGCAAATTTTACACGCTTTCACGATTCACCTTCAAACTTCAGTAATTTTGATTTTTGATTTTGAATCAAAAATCAAAACTCGCATCAAAATTAATTCTGATTTTTGATCATCAAAACAGCCCTACTCCTAACTCTCTGTTCTCCCTCCCCCTCCTTCTCTGCGGGTTTGCCGCCGTCCCGTTGGGTATGCCTTGAATAGCTAACTCACTTCCTCCGTTTTTGTTAATTCCACTCAACCTCCCCGTTTATTGCTGGTGTCCCCTATTTATTTCCAATCCTCCTTATATTTTTATTGTTATTCTACTGTCGGGTAGCCCTCTGTATTTAACTTGCCCCCACCTTGGGTAGCCCAGGAGGTTGATTTTGTATTTTAATTGCCTTGGATTGCTTATTATTAAACCAGCTCAGTTGTCTGCTAATTGTTTATTTAATTTTTAAGGGCGTATTTAACTAGATCGGATTTCTTAGGTAGCTAGGTAGAATTCTGGGATTAGCCCAAAATTTATTTGTGATTGAGTCTAGATTTTTGCGTGTGTCCCTCAAGACTTCGTCTGGTGCCCCGTTGGCGTCCCCCAAATTTATCTACTCCTCTTGGCGAGGTTTGTCAGCGTGTGTGAGCCGCCTGGACTAAATGTCTCCACCCGCAGTCAAAGGTTCGCGTACATTGCGCCAGTCCTAAATAGTGGCGTTTGAGCCTGAGGTTTAAATCCATAGTTCAGCCCTTTACAGAATGATATAATATCTAATGTCAAAATACTCTGCTTAAGGAGGGAATTCACCGTGAAAAATTGATAGTCCGGATTTCGCTCTTGTTTAGCTCGTCAGCTCGAATATTCCTAGAACACCCGATATTTAGAATTATTTAAAAGTTAAATAACATAAATAAATAAAAATAGCCCTCTCACCCTCAATAATAGAAATTATGATGTTATAATATGCTCTGGTAAACACTAAATGCTGTAAATGTGATCACAGTTATTTCTGCATAGATTTTGTGTCAAGCTTGAGCTAGTTTCTTTAATGATTGCTTTTTTGCCTTTAAAATGCATAATTCATGTTGTTCCGTCTGTTAATTGTAATTGCATTCTGGAACTGTCATTTTCTTTAGGCAGGGTTACAAACTGAAGGATAACGACTAATAAATCTTCCCAGGCATTGGCAACTGAACCAATAATTGTCTAAGCCACACATTTTGACGAGAAGACTTGTTTGAGAAAAGCAGACACAAAAATAGGATCCAATAAGCCTGACAATGCCTGAGCATATCAAAAATAAAACCTAACAAATATAAAGTCCACACTTGAGCAAAGAAAATAATGTTTACAATCCTAGACAATAATCAACTGACAGCAGTTTACGCGAAGATTTACCAAAACAAAGCATGAGAGCAGACGCTTGTCAGAATTAACCAAGGTGATGAACCGTGCCCATGTCAGGCCCAACTATATACTACAACTACACTTTTTATGTAGAACAAGTTATCAAGTAGTGAAGCCAGTCTGTAGAAAATTGAAAAACTTAAATTTAAACCGAACATGTTATGATCTAACAAACCTACTTCCGGTCTAATCAATGAATTCTGTAAAGAGTTGGCTATTCAAATTATTAACTACTGGCTAACTGTCCGGTATCAACCGATAGCTACAAAGGCTAATCACTGCAGGTA
>JASAND010024536.1:0-44793 GCA_030248195.1 Trissonchulus latispiculum
CACGCATCCAAATGATGCAGAAGGTGGTCAAAGGACACCAAAATAGGGTAATTGGCACTCATTTTTAAGTGCGAAACACTTTTTATAATGGTATAAAAAACCGATTTCGCGCCGAAGGCGCGAAAATTTTTTAAAAATGTATGTTTTATGCATGGCAGGAAGAAATTCCTGGGGGGCAACACAATTTCGGGGGAATTCCCCCATTCCCCACCCCCCTGGCTACGCGCCTGGTCCATGGGGTCCGGACCCCTCTTTTCGTTAAACTTTTCGAATTTTAGCTATTTTTTGTCCAATTTTGGCCACTTTTTGAGGAAAATTAGGCTCAGACTCCCGCTTTTTCAAAATCCCGGATACGCCCCTGAGTGTCATGTACCATTTTTCTGGACATATAAAAGCGGCACTCTTTAAATAGCATGGGAAATTTCAAAAAAGATTTTTCACGAAAAGAAAAGTTTCATAATTCCGGTTCAGAAAACGTTTTACGGTAGCTATCTTGAAGCGTTTGTGAGATATATAAAAACAATGTCGTATTCTATATCTCTGGGCAGACTTTTAGCAATGGCCGTTCCCATAAACAGGTGGAATCATGGAAACAAAAATGCGATTGTCTAGTCCACCCTTACAAAAGTAGGCGTGCGAGTATATATATAATAACGCCGAAGGCGCGAAAATTTTTTTAATCCAGTGATTTAAAGTAACGTTAAGGACACCTGGGAAATTTTTTGATCTGTTCGTAAAAAAAGTAGGAAAAGTAGGAATTTTTAGCAAAAAGTAGGAATGAAGAAAAAGTAGGAAAAAAGTAGGAAAAGTAGGAAGAGTATGAGGCCTGCAATTACTCAGGTAAGCACAAAATTTTAATTTCATTCTACAATTTTCCACTTCAAAATTTAGTATTGTAAGAGTGTCGTCAGTACGTGGAAACAAACCTAGTGATTTCACTGATCTCCTTTGCGGTTAGAGAATGTTAGTGTTAATACTATAATCACTAGGAACTAACAACGTAACCCGGAGACAGAAGACCAAAGTATGCCTGCCTACCCGGCCTCAAGCTTTAGCCTAGCCTAGGGCCTTTCCACGAAAGGGTGGAACTAAGTTAGTCATCTTCAAGAATGAGCTAAAAGAGCAAGCCGAAATTGAGTAACAGCTAAACAAGTTGAAACTATAATTTTAACTCTACTTGATCACTACTCACTCCACTCAACCACTTGACTCTACTCCACTCAACTCAACCCTGTCTTGAAAGAGCTCCAAGATTCATGCACTCAAAGTTTGAAGCTAAATTTACCCTAACCAACTTGCGTTACCACCTCACATTCGTTTTACTGGTTTTTACAATATAATCTTTAATAATAATACATTACTCACGTTAAGCGCAAATTAACATCCATAAGAACGCTATATTCTATCTACACTATGCATGCGTTTGATTACAAATATATTAATAACAAGACTATGTATTACAATTTTGACTGAATGCTGATTGCACCTTGGTCAGAGTCAAAAATCAATTACTGAATTAACACAGAAGAATGTATAATAGTTAATTTGCACCTCTTCCGCATCATCAAGCGTCACCAATGTACTACTACAGTGGGCAGAAGTAGACAAATGTTTTCCGTTACTTGTACACAATTCTTATGGTTAAAATCCTTTTAAACCCAAAATGTTCTGAAAACTAAAAGCTAATTGTCATCAAACTCCGCCCTATCAGATGCACTTTCCTCCCTTCCACGGACAATAGGACAATCGAAGAGGGATCAATGGGAAATAACCATAATTAACCAACACAAGATAAACGTGCAGTTGCTTTCAAACACGTTAATCATATTCGTAGTCAAAAATTATGCTCTAGTCAGTGTCCAGTGAAGAGTACATTTCTTTTTGATTGTAATAAACGAAACTCATAAATTCTAGTTAAAGAGTGGTGTACAGCTTCTTTAAGGTTTCTGAATTTGGATGATATCAAAACATAACAAGCGATAGCAGTTTATGCCATTCAACTTCGTTAACTGCACACAAGGAATGCCGAAACTTGAATGACCAGTGTTTAAACCAGTTAAACTTAACCATAAGTAACCAGACATGTGCAGGAGGGGAAGTTCTGGGGGGGGGGGGTGCAGGGCGGCCGAAGGGCGCCGAAAATGGATTTTTCCGGTTTTTTACTGGAAAAATCCGGATTCTGGGGGAGGGGGGTGAGGGACCCCCTCTGGGGGGGTGAGCTCAGGTCTGGGGGGGGGGGGTGAAAACCCCCCCCAACCCCCTTCCCCCAGCACACGTATGTAAGTAACACAATTTGGAAACAACAAATAAACAACATGTATATATGTAACTTTAAAATAGCCTACTAGGAGAACACTATCAGTCAAAAATGTTGTAATAATACATACTAAAATTTTAGTTAGTTATACACGTCACCAGTAACAGATTAATGGCCTTATAAATAACACAAGAACAATGATCACAATACAACATTACCGGGGCCTACCTAAGCATAGAAGCAATTAAGTGATTAGAAAACAGCAGCAGAAAGAGTTACACATACACACAAAACACATTATTGTAGCCACTTTAAATAACACAACCCTGAATGGGCTTTCTTAATTGAAGGTTAATTTAACATTAAAGAAGAGATAAGCTTAAATTTAAGCTAACATAGCAACACTATTCCTATCAGAGTGGTAGCTACGTCTAAAGCTTTTTGAAGAATGAAAATAACAAAACGTTCCAAATCGCGTTTGAAATAATCAATACTTAACAGCCTGAAAGCCTGTGCGATCCAAGTAAGTCTCGCAGTACTACTAGAAATCCGAAACTTGCACCCGACCACGAAAAATTTAAACCTGTAGGTAAATAATTCCATTCCACCGTACAGGGAAAATATTTTACTTTCTTTCTCTTCTCACCATATGGTTTCTCCATGCACAACATATGGTGAATCTTAAGTTTGGACCACAAATTTGTCGACGCTTTCGGAAGAAACTGTTCACACTTTGACTTGCAGTTTGTTTAGATGTCCTTTTTGTTCAGGTTCATGGAAAGACGACTTCAGCACAATAAGGCACTCGTGGATCTCAACAATCCGTGAGGACAACCACAGATAAAAGATACAAAATTTTGAAAAACATTTCCTGTCAAACAAGACTAAAAGTTTCCTAAAAGTTTTCTAAGAATACACAGAAAAGATCCTAACAAAATAAAACAATGACAGAAAAATACAGTAAGCTACCTACCCAGCTATCGTCAAAATAATATTCTAGATAATGCGTCAACACGCACTTATCAGATTACAACAGCTTTAATACAATGTAACAACAGCACGCAGGGACTCCACAATACAAAATTGTTCTTGTTGTTCAGCAATAGGGAAAAATGAATCATGAAAACAAACAAAGTCAAAATGACAACAACAAAAGCCACTGAGAGGGTGGATACACGTAAAAATAACAGACTGCTTTAGATAACAGAGGATGCGTCAAGAATTATAAGTACAACTAGCATAAATCATGATCAATAATAGGACAGCTGTGGGCTAACAATATCCACATTTATAAGGAAGTGAGCCAAGTTTTATGCAATAATACTGCATGCAGCTTTGTAGTAGAAGTAACAAGGAGAAAACCTCGAAAATCCAAATTAATTAATTTAATTGCCGATCTATAGCAGCGTAACTGATACCGAACAGCAACTCACTGCACTGTTAATAGGAAGTCAGTATATATTTGCGAGAAAAAACAGCGTTTACAGGACATCATCGTAGACAATTCCCACCTAACCATTAAGCGAGATGCCAATCATAATAGCAGCAGCAATTTCAAATTGTGTACATATTTCTTCAGTTTAATCATGATCGTAAATATATGGTTCTCATGAGACAGTTACACAATCAATACCAAATCAAAGAATTCCACATTAGCCCCAAAAAAACTGTTCAGAGTAGATATTATGGATTAGGCAATTAAGGGGTTATATAGTTCAGGAAAAGAGGGCCATAACACTGAGATGAAATGTAGCCAAAAGTATTACTCATCGGGACAATTAAAATTAGTCATACGGATTAAGGATAGGAAATTGAACGGAAGGGGGAGGGCTCGCAAACAACGCAACGAAGTAAGGCATGGGTGAATATGAGTTGGGACACAAAATGTCGGTGCATTCGGTAAGGGAGAGGGTCAAACCATCAGAAATCAGTTATGGAACAGGACAAGCATCATACAGGGGGCAAGGCAGGGGTCATACGGCAATCTGCTAGCCATTAAGGGAATCAAAGAAAAAAGGCCTGATTAAGAAAGAGTACAGTACGTAATTGTCGGCAATTAAATACGTAACAAGCAGAGGAGGAAGTTTAGTTGAACTGAACTCAGTCAGGGATTAAATTAAAATAGGGCTTAGAATCCATCATCCCAACCAGAGAGTTCGTCAGGCGGAGTGTCCATGTCAGGAGGATACTGATCAAAGTTTCCTGCATCCAGAGGGTGACTAACCTGAAATACAAAACAAGGAATCAAACACGTCGACGTTAAGGGCATAAAAATAGTCAAAATCTAATTAATAATCCATCAGGTTTGTGGCTATGCTGCTCTCCATTTTATTAAGCTTCTTTGAGGTGCCAATTTGGCACACTAACCGTAACTGTTTCGCTTGTAACATTTTTAATATTTAATGAGTCTGGCTTTTTCCTACAGGGGGGGGGGAGGTGGGGGGCCCAGAAATCCGTTCCTCCCCAGGCTTGGGTCGCCCCCCCAGAATCCCCCCCCTGGATTCGGGCCTTCCCCCCCAACCCTAAAATGCCCGGAAAAATAGGGTTTTGAGGGCAGATTTTGAAAATTTTTTCGGGCTTCGCCGGATTTTTACCTATTTTTAAACATTTTTTTAGCTATTTTAAGCTTAAATTTAAGTTAAAAATAGTGAACATTTTAGCTCAGCAGCAAAAAATAGCTATTTTTAGACATTTTTCTAAAAAATTTACTCCCCCCCCCCCCGAAATCCGAGCCCCCCCCCGGGGGGGGGACCCCCCAGACTTCCCCCCCCAGAAATTTTTGCCTAGGAAAAAGCCAGTGAGTTAATGCTAAAGAAGGAACAATGATTTAATGTATTATAATACTCATTTCAACGAATGTTACTGCTTTGCACTAGTACAAGAGAAACAAACAAACAAACAAGAGAAAACAAAATCATCAAGTACATATACCTTGGGGATGTGGGGAGGTTTTGCTGTCCTATTGCGAAGATTTTCCCAATCAAAGCCGGCGAACCACCTGAAAGAAAACAACTTGCGAAAAGCAAATATTCCAAACCATGACACGACAAACTCAGGCAGGTAAGGTAAGGTAAGGAAAAGGACCCCCGGAGTAACTCCTATCCTCATGCGAGAATATACAGGGCGTTGGTGCTCATCCCCTATTACAAGCCACTTGAGCCAGGAGTGCTACCTCTGACGATAGCTGCAACTGTGGAGGAGGGGCCAGCTCCTCAGGGCAGATGCTTACACAGTCTCCTGTTATCTTCCCACATAAGTAATACCCATTTACCGACCAATTAAGGATGGATAGCTGGGTTGGCTAGAGCCCACGGCGAACCGATATGTGCTTAGTCCCTTGCTCAAGGGGATTTGTGAAAGCCAGGCAGAGACAATCTGACATCTGAATACTGACCCCCACAAAAGTACGTTCACTAGCCTGACGCTTACGTGTTGAAGCTCGAAACCACGACCACTCTGTTGGTCTGAATTGCGACTGATTTGTGCTGCAACATTCCGGTATAGAAGACGAATTCGAGTTACTAGGTACATCTTTGTTGGGGTGATCAGCTGTTAGCGTGCAGAACTGAAAGAGGCTGGGTTTTTATGATTATACTCTTGTTATATACAATAGTAAATTTATTATTATGCTATTCTTTGGTTAGCACAAAGGAAAGTACTTGTGTTTGCGTATATCATCGATTCCACCAGACTGACAGCCGAGGCGTTCACCAGGATTGTCTCGACAAAGCTTCTTCACTAAATGAGTTACAGTCTTTCCTATCCGTCGATTTGGAATATCCAAGGCATCCACTCCCTTCAGAATGAGTGTATACGTTTTCATGGGATCAGCTGCTTGAAAAGGAGGTCTAAACATTCAAAAACTCATTTCACATGTCTGTAACAATAAAATAAAATCTAGGATTTAAGAAGGCTCAAGAGAAACTTCAAGCACCATCTACACTTTGCACAGGAGAGAAACTCAACAATTCAAATAAAAAATCACTCGCAAACAAATCAGCAATGCTTAGTAAAGAAGTGTACGAAATACAAAAAAGATACCTTCCGAGCAGCAATTCGCATATATAAATGCCCAGAGCCCAGAAATCTGCAGATCTATCATGACCTTTGTTGAGAATAATTTCAGGGCTGAAGTTAAACACAAAAAACAAAATCGTAAAGATGAGCCTGAGTAACTAGAGTCACACTAAATCTGAAGATAAATTCCAATAGACTTATTTTATATACGTACTTTATACAATGACAACCGCCCCAGTAATATTTTCTTGAAGGGAGCCTCGAGTTTAGGTCTAAGCGCTAAACAGCAATGTTGCAAGGAGTTTGGGTCCTCCTGCTTCCCCATCCCTACTTTTTTTCTACCCAAAATAGTCTACCTACACTACTGCTCGCTTACCTCACATATTCAGGGGTACCTGAAACAAAAAGGATAAGCACTAAAATATAATAAATCTAAATTATAAATATGAACATAAATATAAATACAATAAA
Source organism: Trissonchulus latispiculum (assembly GCA_030248195.1). Lineage (NCBI taxonomy): Eukaryota > Metazoa > Nematoda > Enoplea > Enoplida > Ironidae > Trissonchulus > Trissonchulus latispiculum. Next base: position 6,746 of record JASAND010024536.1, read on the forward strand.
CTAAATATATTTAAATCTAAATTTGAATACACTACACATTAAAGAGTGTATAATAGGAAAGCAGTAGATTACTGAAAGCTAAAATTGTATACAGTCACAAGTCTGAAAGAAACAACAAACTTTCATTATAGCTAAGGCTGGCAAAGTATCAACAATTAAATGCATTCAGTTTATCATGCAGTTAATTTTCTTTCGAAAATAATTGATTACTTAGATGCAGTATCTTACCACAAAATGTCCAAGTTTTCCGTCCACTAAGACCTAACTTTTTGGCAAATCCAAAATCAACCTGAAAAATTCGATAGCTTGCCTTTAAAATAGTAGCAGTCTAAGACTATACTGAGCTGAGCTAGGCAGACTGGCACCACCTTAGCTAATTACGTGAAGATGTCCAGCAAGGATTACTTTTAGGAAGTTTGATGAATACTAAGACTGCTGTTAACAAATTGAGAAAAAATCTCCCAAAATGATGATTTTAACAACCACCTTAGCGCTCACCCCAGAGAAATAAGCCAGTAGCCAAAGTACGAAATTCCGGCTTTGGCACACTAACAGTGCCTTACACCAAACAGGGTTAGCTCGGAGTTGAGTTAACCTCAAGGTTAACAAAGCGTTAACCTGTTAACTCTCAGCAAATCAGTTGCACCAAATAGTGGTAAGTTAACCTCGAGGTTAACTCCGAGTTAAGTTAGTCTTCAGCTGGGCTTTTTTTTACTGGGGGAGCCCACGTTTTGGGCTTCCCCCCCCCACTCACCATAAGGTGCCCAGACAATGCCAAATTTCAAGAATTTTTGGTCAACATTTTCAAAAAGTTTCCGGCTTCGCCGGAATTTTTTGGTCAAAAATTGTCTATTTTGGTACTCAAACTCAATTTTTGAGCACTTTTAAGCATAGTTATAGCAGTATATGTAGAAAACAGGCTATTTTCACTGCATTTTTAGCGATTTTAGACCACTTTGAATTCCCCCCCCCCACTTTTGGGTTTCCCTCCCACTAGTGGGGGGGGGGCTCCCCCACTCTCCCCACCCCCACTTTATTCGCCTAGAAAAAGCCCAGTTCAGCATGCAAAATTTAACTCAGATTGTCAGCAGAATTAGCTGAGGACTAACTCAATTGCTAACAATTTCGTCTTCATTTATCAGAAAAATGGATTGTTCAATCAGTCATTTAAGAATACTTCAGTCTTTTTTGAAAAAGGGTTTCACGGGTTTGTTTCGTATGTGATATTTGTGATTTGATGCAATACCTAAATGATAACCTTGAGCTCAGAAGGGAGGAAAGACTTAACTCGGAGTTAACCTCAAGGTTAAAATAGTCTTCAGCTAATGTTGAAAGATGATGATTGGATACATTGATTGAGAAAACGATGATTGGATACATTGACTGAGAAAACAAATTTGACTGGGTAACTCTAATCCTGAGCTGAAGCATACAGTTTGTTATTCTTGAAAAAACCTAAGTTGGTGCAATGGACTAAAGTTAACTCTCAGCTGAATCTCAGCTGCAGAATAGTTAGCACCGAGTTAACTCGGTGTTAAGCTGTCACCGAGCTAACTTAGCTCGATTTGGCGCAATCGGGCGTAAAGCTTTTGTTTGGGTGACAAAACAAGTAATAAAAATGCTCCTCCGGAGCATGATAAAGTAATATGGGTGGTGATGAGGTTGTAAAATCAAGAGGACTAGTCTTTAAAATGTTTAATATGGGGACTAGGTTCAAAAAAAGAAGAGGACTAGGTTCTGGGCGAATTAATATGGGCACAGCTTCGCCGAGCAACCCATATTCGCGACTGAAAAAGATGCATTCTAGTGTTCAGATTTAGTTACGGTGCGTAAATAATATACAACTGATAAACGAGCTTCGATAAACTCTTAATACTTACTGTGCATATTAACCATTTATAAGAAAAGTGTATATTTCGACAATAATTTCAGGACTCTCTCCGACGATCTCCTATTTCTATTGAACCGCTAGCTTTACAATCACAGCCTTGGTTATTCTCGTTGCTTGCCGTGGTCCGGCACAACCAAATTACTGTATAGTTTACTTTACATATACCTAGCTAATCTAACTTTCTATGCAAGCAACTTGCAGCGATTGCTTAACTGCTGGAACTGTTATTATTGACTGACATTAATCACATTGCACATATGACAATCGCCATCGTAAAGCGTGAAAGCCCGCGAATATGGGTTGCTCGGCGAAGCTGTGCCCATGTCAATTCGCCCACAACCTAGTCCTCTTCTTTTTTTGAAACTAGCCCCCATATTAAGCATTTTAAAGGATAGTCCTCTTTCGATTTTACAACCTCACCGCCACCCATATTACTTTTTCATGCTCCGGAGGAGCAGTTTTATTACTTGTCCTTCTGTCATTTTAAAGGTTCTCTTTCCAGCAGTGCGCTAATTCAGATAAGGAGCTTGAACAATGTAATAGGCGGGGCAGAAGTGTGAAATATTATATACAAGTACATTGAATTCTACCCCGCCCCTAGCATCGCTGCAATCACTATTTGTGACAAAAGTTGTTCGCATCGTCAAAGGCTTTTATTTGATACCAAACACGACAACTTTCATTTTTGACACCCACCGGACCCACTGGGGTGTGGGGCACCCACCCACAGGACGATAGGCCCACTTTTTGTGGGTGGTATCATGACAACAGTTGTTCGCCGCGCCAAGGGCTTTCGTTTGATACCAAACATGACCAGTTTTGAAGACTTTCATTTTTGACCCCCAATGGACCCCCGACCCGCAGGGCCAGAGGGTCAGGGGTCACATCCACCGATCTCGGCACTATGCTCATCGTGTTCAGCGAACCCGATTTACTATATATGGCTGGGTACGATCAGCGGGCCGACAAACACCATTTTTAGTGACTTTTATGCCATTTCAAGTGAAAATGGGACTTCGAAACTTTTCGTCAAAACAGGTGAAAAATGCAAAGTTTGGGCCCATCTCCTGAAAGCTACAGAGCGAAATTTAAAAAACCCTCGTTACATTCCGCGCATAGTCAGAAATATTCAAATAAAACAAACCAAACCGACCTAGCTGCTGGCCTGTGAAAAAAGTAGAACACAACCGAAGTGCCAAAATAGCGAAAGTCCGACTTTGGGGCCTTGGCAGAGCCAAAATTGGCAGTGAGCCAAAATGACCAAAAAAGTTGCATGGGAGGACCCTGCCTACCAACATATAATAGTAGTATTGGGCCAAAATGCCCATATCGTTCCAACACTGCGCTGACATATGCACTTCCGAAAAGCGTTATTAACTGAGAAAAAAAAACAAACGCACGGTAACTCCCGCCTGGTGCAAAATTTCGAAGTCTGGAATTTTAACCAAAAGTATGGTGATACTTGTAGTACTGCTCGAGTACTTTACGATGGTAACCTTTTTACCCCTCCCGGATCTCTAATTAGCTGGCACCAGGCCAGCACTTTCTCCAGGGGGCCGCGCAAACGCCTTTATATCCATATTAAGTAGGGGCGCTATCGCGCCCCTATATAATAGATTGCATCCACTGTCCACATGATCATGCCAAACTTATCTTGACTATTCCTCCATTTTCCATTTATTTAATCATCTCAGACTACATATCTAAGCACCTAGCCATAGCTATAATTGAACCCCCTCACATCCTGCTTCGTTTAACCAACCAGCTGTAGTTTAACTTTATGCGAGTATTCAAGAAAAAGCTTACGAGCTTAAGATAGCCAGTATTGTCAAGCAAACAATTTTCTGGCTTAAGATCGCGGTAGATCACTCCGCGATTATGAAGGAATTCTAAGGCCTCCAGCACGCAGGCTACATAAAAGCGGGCATAATTTTCGTCAAAATGGCCTCTAAAATAATATATTAATGTATATACACAAAGGTGCGCCTTTACTTAAAGCTAAACAGAAAGTAAAGATAGAATCATGCTGACAGCTGACACGTGCAATATTAATTCAAAGAACAGGGAAGTAACTTAGCAACGCCTTTCAGACAAAAAGAAGTTACTATTGGAGATAACAGTCAATTCGTTTGGTTAGATGTTACGTAGGTCTGACAACGAGACTGGTACAATCGTTCATACCATCACAGAAAGAATGACGGTTTTTATGAATGAAATAATATAGACCAAAACGTTTGGAAATTTAGTCCTACTAGTTTCTTTGAGTGTGTGTGCATATTGTGTAACTCAAAAATTGTGGGTATCTCCGGAAAAAGAGTCATAACCATCCTTAGTAATAATAGACAGGGCATAACCCTAGTTGTCTCGTTAGTGGTAACAGGAAGCAGGAAGTCTAACATTTAACATGACAAATAGGACAGTCAACACTGCACTAAAAAGAGACTTAGTGTTCAGCTGGGTCAACATTAGAGCACATAAAATAGCAAGAAACCCTCAAAATCTCAGCTCACTTGTCTCTAAGGATAGTCCACAATTCTCCACCTAGACAAGACTCCAACAGCATGTATACATATTTACGATCTCGAAACGTTCTGTAGAGCCTGAAATGAAAAAACTGATGTGATTCTCGTGAAGAAGAGAAAAGCAAAAATCCAATTAAGAAATATTGAGGATTCAAAAAAGTGAGTAACCGGTAACCAAGATCAAGATAACATTGGGTTACCTGACAATAAATGGATGTCGTAGTTCTAGCATGATATTACGCTCTGAGAAGATGTGCTCCTGCTGCCGAGTGTCAACTATATGCCTCTTTTTCATTGCTTTTAAGGCAAAGGAACGTGTCTTGTCTCCAGAAATATACACCTGAAAATATACAAGTATAATCCACTATTGTAATAAGTTTACGTACGACATTTCACACAAAACGAAACTAAACAACTAACAGAATTACAAAAACAAAATATGAAAAAGCACAACAATTCTGATCAAGGTCTGACAGATACAAGACGACATTACTAAATATTAAAAGAAAATAAAAACTGCGACCAAGCCCGCGTCCAGGGGAGGTCTCAGCCCCTCCCCTTTTGGGGAGACAAAACTAGAAGTTTTTGCTATTAATGGCAAAAGCAGCTAAAAAGTTTTCGCGCCCTCGGCGCCATAATTTAGTTTTTGAAAGAAATAAACATCCAATGTAGGCTTTTTGGGTAAACATGCCAAAATTCGTCGACTTATATGGGGCTCCGCCCCCAGACCCCACGTTGCGTCTGACCTTGTACCTCCCTGTTCAAATTGTGGGTGCGGGAGCGGGCCTGACTGTGACCAAAACGTTCATGCAGCAATTCCTTATTCCTTACCAATTCCACTCGACCAAAGCCGCCTACTCCAAGCGTGGCGATGGTCTTCAGTTGACTGAGATCCAAATGCTGGAATTCTGGATCAGGTTCTGGCCTGGCCGGGGTGGTGGTGGTAGGAGTCAAGGAGCCACCTTCCGGAACACTGAAAACCAAAGAAAACAAATGGATACGATTCCCGAATTAAGCGAACAAGAATTGCATATATACCAAAAAATAAACAAGCAGAGAAAGTGATGAAATAGGTGTCCAAATGCACATAAAGTAAAAGAAACGCCTGAAAGTGCCTGGCTTAATCAGTCTGTAGCAAAAACTTCAACACAAACTGAAAGGAACTGTTTTGGTAGGCTTCCGAAAACAGTCCAATTGCTAATCCCATTTAATTGTAGATACTTTCAATAACACACAAGCCAGACAAAAGCAGTGAAAAACAATCGCAACAATTCCATGCACAGCCATTGCCTCAGTTGTCAGAAATTTAAATGAACTGTAGATTTAAGAAATGTCTGTTTTAGGAATTTGATAATTTGGGGGGGGGGATATGAGGAGGGGATGTTCATTCTATGGTAAATCACTAAATCACTGTATGTGCATCAACAATTCTATATATTTAGAGACCTTTCGCGGGGGATGCAGTGGTCATTAGAAAGGTTGGGGGGGGGATTCAAAAATAAGGGTGTGAAGGGGGGCGAAGAAGCAATTATATATATATATGTATATATATATACAAGTAGGAAAAATGCTCCTTGCAGTCGCATGAAAAATACAATATGAGCCAGAAGGACAGCATTCAATTCGGGAAAAGACAAGATTTAAAATGTATAATATGAGCCAGCATTTACTTATGTAAAGGACAAGATTTAAAAGTTTAATATGAGCAGCTCCCTTTCTCGGGCTCATATTGACGCCTTGGGAACGATGTTGTGTACGCAACTTAATCGATGCCAACGTATAAAATTAGAGTAAGTGTAAAAATAGACACTGCTCAGAGCCGCCCCCCCCCCCCCAGGAGCCTGCACAGAGTAACTTAACATGCTACTTAGACTATTGATAATATCACACTATTTATATATATACGTAATTACGTATTATATATTTACGCAACCATAATCTGGGGTATTTTTACACAACGCACTTTTCAGCAAGTCCTTTTTGTCATTGTAGCCAGCATATATATACCATTAGCTAGCTGTCATATACCATTAGCTTCTGTCACAGATCTGGTGTATTCAATGAAGTATATATATATATATATGTCTGACTGAATGCTCTATCAGAATCATATGAGCAAGACACGACGAAGATAAAGAGAAACCACTCCCTGCGGGCTGTCCGTGCGGCGTCAATATGAGCCCGAGAAAGGGAGCTGCTCATATTAAACTTTTAAATCTTGTCCTTTACATAAGTAAATGCTGGCTCATATTATACATTTTAAATCTTGTCTTTTCCCGAATTGAATGCTGTCCTTCTGGCTCATATTGTATTTTTCATGCGACTGCAAGGAGCATTTTTCCTACTTGTCCTATTTCATTTTTGGGAATGAGGGAATGTGTAATGTGCTAATATGGTTTATTGACCATAACATTAACGCATACTGTTAAACTAAATGCTACCCCAGCAACTTGAACCAGGAACTGGTTCACGGTTGAACCAGTTGAACCAGACGAGATACGGCGTCGACAATATGCTCATCGTGTTCAGCGACCCCGATTTACTATATAAGGGCAAGCTTTCAGGCAGTTTCAACTTGTCTATTTCAAGTTACAGAGCGTGCTGCGGCTGCAGCGCAGCAGCGCAGCACGATAGCAGCACCGCACAGCGACGAGGATACTCTCATCGTGTTCAGCGACCCCGATTTACTATATAAGGGCGAGCTTTCAGGGAGTTTCAAATTGTCTATTTCAAGTTACAGAGCGTGCTGCGGCTGCAGCGCCGCAGCGCAGCACGATAGCAGCACCGCACAGCGACGAGGATACTCTCATCGTGTTCAGCGACCCCGATTTACTATATAAGGGCAAGCTTTCAGGCAGTATCAACTTGTCTATTTCAAGTTACAGAGCGTGCTGCGGCTGCAGCGCCGCAGCGCAGCACGATAGCAGCACCGCACAGCGACGAGGATACTCTCATCGTGTTCAGCGACCCCGATTTACTATATAAGGGCAAGCTTTCAGGCAGTATCAACTTGTCTATTTCAAGTTACAGAGCGTGCTGCGGCTGCAGCGCCGCAGCGCAGCACGATAGCAGCACCGCACAGCGACGAGGATACTCTCATCGTGTTCAGCGACCCCGATTTACTATATAAGGGCGAGCTTTCAGGGAGTTTCAAATTGTCTATTTCAAGTTACAGAGCGTGCTGCGGCTGCAGCGCCGCAGCGCAGCACGATAGCAGCACTGCACAGCGACGAGGATACTCTCATCTTGTTCAGCGACCCCGATTTACTATGTAAGGGCGAGCCTTCAGGGAGTTTCAAATTGTCTATTTCAAGTTACAGAGCGTGCTGCGGCTGCAGCGCCGCAGCGCAGCACGACAGCAGCACCGCACAGCGACGAGGATACTCTCATCGTGTTCAGCGACCCCGATTTACTATATAAGGGCAAGCTTTCAGGCAGTTTCAACTTCTCCATTTCAAGTTACAGGGCGTGCTGCGGCTGCAGCGCCGCAGCGCAGCACGATAGCAGCACCGCACAGCGACGAGGATACTCTCATCTTGTTCAGCGACCCCGATTTACTATATAAGGGCGAGCCTTCAGGGAGTTTCAAATTGTCTATTTCAAGTTACAGAGCGTGCTGCGGCTGCAGCGCCGCAGCGCAGCACGACAGCAGCACCGCACAGCGACGAGGATACTCTCATCGTGTTCAGCGACCCCGATTTACTATATAAGGGCAAGCTTTCAGGCAGTATCAACTTGTCCATTTCAAGTTACAGGGCGTGCTGCACGGTGCTGCACCTGCAGCGCCGCAGCGCAGCACGATAGCAGCACCGCACAGCGACGAGGATACTCTCATCGTGTTCAGCGACCCCGATTTACTATATAAGGGCAAGCTTTCAGGCAGTTTCAACTTCTCCATTTCAAGTTACAGGGCGTGCTGCGGCTGCAGCGCCGCAGCGCAGCACGATAGCAGCACCGCACAGCGACGAGGATACTCTCATCGTGTTCAGCGACCCCGATTTACTATATAAGGGCAAGCTTTCAGGCAGTTTCAACTTGTCTATTTCAAGTTACAGAGCGTGCTGCACGGTGCTGCGGCTGCAGCGCCGCAGCGCAGCATGATAGCAGCACCGCACAGCGACGAGGATACTCTCATCGTGTTCAGCGACCCCGATTTACTATATAAGGGCAAGCTTTCAGGCAGTTTCAACTGGTCCATTTCAAGTTACAGGGCGTGCTGCACGGTGCTGCACCTGCAGCGTCGCTGCGGCTGCCGCATCGCAGTGCAGCGCAATAGCGGCACCACACGGAGAAGCAAACATGCCTATCGTGTTCAGCGACCCCGATTTACTATATATGGGCACCACCAAATGGCCGAAAATAGCCGTTTTTAGCGACTTTTCCCAACTTTGACCCTGGGCGAGGAACCACAGGCGCCATGCAGCCCGAGGGTCACATCCGTCGGTTTCGGCGATATGCTCATCGTTTTCAGCGACCCCGATTTACTATATAAGCGCACCACCAAATGGCCGGAAAACGCCATTTTAGACGACTTTTTGACAATTTTCTATGTTGGGACCCTCGAAAATTCTCTAAGTCCGAATGTTCGTGAGCCCATGTTTGACAGTCTGTAGAAACCGCTAGAAGCCGAATTAGGCCAAAATAATCAATAGTGAACAGGTTCATGGTTTCGCTAACAAGATAATAATAGGTAAAGGTTACCACCATAAGGCATGTGAAAAATCAGTGTGCTAGAATAAGTAGCACGAGCGTAAAGGAGAAACACAAGAGAATAAAAAAAAAAACCCCACTTAGAAAGTAGGTCTGAAAAATGAAAATTTTCAAAGTTCATTTTTTCCGGGCAAGTTTGGTATCATTCGAAAGCTCTTGGCCTGGGGATTTCAAAAATGTAAATATTAGCTCTTAATTCCTTACCGTTAATTAGTTACGCCTAATTAAGCATTTTGAAAACCCGCAATGTACCTTTTTGGCTCATATTATGGGGCGCTCTCCGAGCTGCCCCATGATATATGTATATATATATATATAGGGGATTAGGATTTTTTGGGGGGTTGGGGCGGTTTTGGGAATAAATTTTGTGTTGTAATTTGAGGGGGGGGGTTTTGTTTTGAGAAATGGGTCTGATTGTGAAAATTTAGGGTTGCCCTGGGTTTTTGAGTGGCGATTTGGGGGGGGAGCGCAATGGGAGTGGTCGGTTATGCCACCCCCCGCTGCCTGGAATAAGCACAGTGATCTAGGTGACTTGCTGTAAGTCAAACTAATATATTTAAATTTAAATATTAACTAATATTGCCTGCGCTAGTAATACTGAAAGTATTTGGTTGATGAATAGTTGGGTATATAATGCAAACGGAAATTATAGAAATAGAGAGCATGCAGAAACACAGCACACCTGAACTATAGCGACCAGATTGACAGAAAGACTTCCTTGTTAAGGGAAGGGTTAAACTTACGAGAATCACGTGAGTCATATAGCACTTTTGCCACAAAAGAAAGAAGAGTTAGTGAAAAGTTACAGAGTAAACTCATTTATTGTTAAAGGCGACCGAATATAAACCTTTATGGTACCATACCAAATGCAAAGGCTTGAAACCTGGGCTTAAGTAACGCAATATGCTGAGCGCATGTATGAGAGGTTGGCGATTCAAATCTAACTGATTCAAATCAATTTCAAATTCGCTAAAAATTAAGTATATTTATTTATATTTTGTGCTTACCCCCCCTCTCTAGGAAGGACGAACCTAAAACCGCCAGACTACCGCTGTGTTACACACTTCGAGTTGGGGTAAAGAATTGCAATATTGCACTATTTGCTACTGGGATGATCACCGGAGAAACTACGGTAAAAACTAGGGCGGTTTTTCCGATCAGTTGAAAAACACGGGCCGTAAAATGGTACAGATTTATTATTTATAATCTAAAATGAGTTTAAACGCTTGCATTAGTTAACATTTTGTTCATATCTTCATACGCAATTTGTTTGTAGCCATTACGACTATCGGAAAAATATTGGAAAAAATCAGAAAACAAGTTCCTTTCGGCCACAGATTTTTCCGAAAAACCCAACCACAACCACAGAGAAAAAGAGTAAGCCGCTTGGCTACTTCTGATCTTGCGACAAAAGAAAGCGAGCATTTCGTCGTTTGTGGAGAGGAGGTAGAAACGTTCCATCATCCCCCATCCCAGATGCTGGTTGATGGTTTCAGCTTATTTGGGATGTGGGCGTCGCTAACAAGAAATCAGTGTTTGGGTATAGCATAGGGTTTCTAGCAAAAGTGAGTAAAAATAGCATAATCATAAAGTTCAATCTGACGAGAATCCAACGATATAAAGTTTTCGTGGCTACGACTTATATTGCGCCCGCAATGATTTTTCAAACAATTTCCCTTATTTCTGGTGGGTTTTGGCTGTCTTTGATGTTGCCGTTTGATTTGACTGAGCCAGTGTCAACTAGCAAAAACCACCGGAAATAAGGGAAATTGTTTGAAAAATCATGCGGACGCAATATAAGTAGTAGCCACAAAAACTTTATATCGTTGGATTCACCTGATTGAACTTTATGATTATCCTATTTTTCGCTAGAATTCTATCCTACTCTCCTACTTTTGCTAGAATCGCTATGGCGAAATTTTGGGTCAAAAAGTGGAATTTTTCGAAAAAATCTTTCAAATTTTGAAATACCACATAATATCAGGTCAAAGGTGACGCCTAGGCGGTCGTGAAAATCTAATCCAAAAATTTTTCTACTGAGCGAGTCACGAGTAGTAGCCAGTCAGTCGAAAAAGCGGCAAAGATCAAAGGATTTTGTAAATCGAAAAATGGAATAACTCACTCAGTTTTCAATCAAAAAAGTTGAAATTTGGTGATTAGAACTTTCAGACAAGGGGAACATTTTCCTGGAAAAATCGCGGTATTACTATGTACCAATCTTTCTGTACAGATAAAAGCGGCGCCCTTTGAAATCGCACGGGAAATTTCAAAAATTTCAAAAACGAAAAGAAAGATCACATTAGTCCGGTTTAGAAAATATATACTTTATGGTAGCTATCTTGAAGCGTTTTTGAGATATAAGGAAAACACTTTCGCTTCTACATTGTTTGGTCAGACTTTAGATCTTCATAGATCATAGGAATAGTGCAATTACGCAATCTATTCTTGCCTTGAGATTATTTTAATTAGTGATAGGCAGACTACCGAAGTGAAGTGAAGTGATTGTGTTGTGCAGTAGTGGCGTGTGCTATTGTTTAACTGAGGTTTTTGTAATTGGAGGGATGCCCACATTCGTTCCCCCCCCCCCCCTTCACATCTTTGACTTCCCGGACGCACAACAAATGCTCAGAGAAGTGAACTTTGAAGGTCTTTGATAGAAAAGTTTTCGGTTACACCAGAAGTTTGTCAAAAATCTTGAATTTCCGTAATTTCTGCGTGCTTTTGCGCTCTGTCATAACAGTATGTACAAACCAAACATTTTCCACATTTATATTTTGGAGTATATATTTTAATCCCCTTCAATTTAGGCCTACCCCACAAATGTGCGGGGATCCTCCACCCATCTAGTTTGCCTGGAAAAACCCCAGTAGAAGAGTGAGTGTGTGATTTGTGGCGGAAATTAACACAGGAAGCACCTGTCAATTTGGCCTGGTAGGGATACATTGGAAGAGCATAGAAATGAAGGCGACGTTCTAGAAGACGATCCGTCACCTGTACCAGTGTGTTCGCTGGAATACCAAAACAATGGGGAGAAAACAAGAAACAGGCAAGCATGAAGCAACAGTGTGAGGCATGTTATTAAATAAATGCTGCCCTCCCCATTACTGCATAATACAAGCACACAATATCCATTGCAAAGCAGACGAACAAAAGCTATCAAGCAAAAACCAAATAAATATTTACAAGTGTTTGTTACGTATCTCCTACTTAGTAACTTAAAAAGTCAGTATGAAAAGCTAGCATGTTTAGAATAAAGAAATACATAAATACCTTTTATATGGTTGTGACAACGCTTTTTGAGAGAGATGGAAAAACTATGGCAAAATTGCCTGCGCCATTGCCACGCCTAAGCAAAGCCAAATAGGCGGAAAACGAAAATCCCACTCAGCCGAAACACCAGCTCATCATTTTACTCTGCCTCCCGTTCGAATAAGGAATCCTATAGTCACCCAGGAATATTTGCAACGAGTAACAGCCAGGAGTCTCCTGACGAAAGGATCGCATCGGTCTCGAAACAGGTGGCGTGATTAAGCTTGGTTAGATTTCTGGGTCTCATTTTACTCTGCTAATACATGACATAAGATATCAAATTTCTTCAACCGCGCTAACTATTCCCAACAAATTATAATTTTGGAAATACTGACAGCTGCAAATAAACATTCAAATATTTAATATTCAAGCAGAGAAAAACTGGTGGTTAAAACAGTCACAGCTTGCAGTTAGCACTAGTTAGTACGTAGTTTTGCATTCTAATTTCGGATTTAAAAGTATTTCAGTATATATTCATTCTTCTCAATTCATAGTTATATACGTAAGCATATAATTTGGAAATTATACAACATGAACATGGCTTGCCAAACAGACCAAGCAGGGGACTTGTGCCACAGGCCGACCCAGTCGCAATTTCAAGAAGGCAACAAAAGAACCTGGTTGCTACCTAATGGTTAGTTTTAACTTAAGCACTAGCTTTATTCCTTCCATTTTCATAAATTAACACAAGTCACAAAGCGCCGAAAGATTTATGAAAGACATTTGCCACTTTCCCCTGGGAAAAAAGTTGAACCAATTTAAAACTTGTAAAATGCACTGCACAGACACCAAGCATATGGAGACATTTTTCTGTACTTTATGCAAAGCGAAAAGAATTCAGAAATACATAAAGCATCTAAGCAAAATCTAATGACTAAGTTTTGTGTCAAAGCAGATGGCAGAATTGCATCGCCTGTTGCACTTAATTCCTACAAAAATTAGTAATAGTGATGTTCCTACCCACCCAGTATTCAAACGAACTGATTAGACTAGATCAGTTGTACTTCAGGTTTGGATAGACCTCAGCGAATTCCTTTTAAAATCAGACCTCATGTAAATGCGATTAGTAACGAAGAATATTTTTTCTGGAAAGTTTAAATATGCTTGAGTATTCGCTTGCATCAGTGAACCCTTTTCCAGGAAACTACCAAGCTAAGCCAATCCAAAACACAATATGGTGAATAAAGAGTACATAATTTACGTATAACACAACTACTCAGTTGGTTCAATGTGCGTCTGTTGCGAGCTTCAGCATGCAAGCGTAGCGCATAAATTTGTTTGAAGTCCAATTTGTGGGGGTCAGCCGTAGTTTTTGCTCTGATAACAGAGAGTAGGCTTAGTGTTATACTCATATAAATTATGCTCTTAGTGAAATGAAAACTATAACATCAGAAAAAGGGACAAGAGAGTCAGATTCAATAAGGAAAACTAATGGTTAGTAAACAAAACACTAAAGTCTACACAAACAAAGCCAAACAACATGTAAACGTAACGAACAAAAAATCTGTGAAATCGGCCAAAAGCACGACTGACTTTCCTCTTTTCCAACTGCAAATTTGTATCACTTTTAGAACTGACATACGTAGATGATGTATTGACGAAGCGACGATACGCCTGTGCATAAGGTACAAGGTTCACTTGTGGTGTGGACCTTGTGGATTAAATGCATAATACGTACGTGCACGATCTCTATAAGTATGTAAACTGGGGAGCGAGGAAATGGATAGGAATCATGGCACCCACCTTTCATAGCCACTATCTTTTGTCTTGTACTTGTCTGCAAGTCTAGAAGGACAACATAAAGAAGAGAACACAAATACGTAATCATGAAAAACGATTAAAGCTTTCCGTTGGAACAATTTGCCTGATGCAACTGGAAATAGACGCATGCGATAGGTCTAACTGGATAATACCTCGGTCTGTATGTATGATGGTCTTGTATCATATTGTATCCTACTTAAACTGATAATTTTTGAAGGACGGAATAAAGACTTTGTCATGATAAATAAAATTAAATTTCTCTTAAGATATCACGTTGATAATTGGCATACCTACTATAACTAATTTTTTTATGAAGATACCTTAGTAAAAACAAGAATTTGGCGTGGGACAGTTTTCGATTGCTCTCAGATCCAGTAAAGCAAATTGTCCTTGCTCTAACGGATGTCAGAGTTTTCGTACTATTTTTAGATTTACAGCCAAAGGAGCTCCATCCTCAACTGGTCTATAAACAGGCATAACTGCATTGAGAAGATATTATTGGAAAAGTCTTGAGATCATGACTCGAAATGTGAAGTCCTGGGCACAACGGTCGTGCGTCAATTGGAAAATTAATGTAGTATGGGTCAAGAATTTGACAAGACACAAGAGAGCAGGAAATTTGTATGGCGGTCGCAGCTTTTCATTTTCCCAAGTTCTGTTTCTAGGTTAAATTTTAATTACGTCAGAATGTTTTGCTGGATATAAATTGTTTAATTACTAAGTTCAAAAAATTACCCACGCCAAGTTACTAAAGGTATATACTAAATTTGTGATATTTGCAGACTGACGTAAGGCATGAAATCCTGCTATGGCACTAGTGAGGGGGACTAATCGGCTCCAGGTTAATTTCCCTTACAGTGTTTTCATCGTTAGTGAAATTGGTTTCGCGCAACTTAAACAGCAACCACCACTGTTGCAAAAAGTTGCTAAGACTTGTACGAAAAGCAATATAGGGTGGAGGAAACAATACGTACCAACAAAAGCAGTGACAGGGATACAGTAGAAAGTCAAGAAAGGTATGTATTTATATGCGCACCAGTTACATCAAGCAAACTGAACAAGGAACAAGTACAAGAATTAACTATACTAATCAAAACACAAAATTAAGAATTATTAAGTTGTAGAAGATTGTACAGAACGGATTGCTTTCAGTTGTACGACACAAGACACTGACGACCTCACCACAAGAAAGATTTAATAACAGACAAAAACATAAAATAAGGGCAGCTCTAGGCATAATAGTGTAGTCTGCTGCAGATTATTAATAAAGAACATTGCAAAAAATGCTGCATTCTCTCAAGAGTGAACGAGGGAATACCAAAGTTAAAACGTAAAATGTGACAAATTTTAATTAGAAAGAATTTAAGAAAATGTGCACAGAACAGACTCGCGCAAGCATGTTCACGTTGCTATACAAATGAAAACTACTAGTCTCTCTATGCTGTAAATTGTATATACAGAATTTAGGCTTTAACAATGTCACAAGACCCATGGTTTATTACGTATGCATTTTAAATTTAGATGAAGTCAGTAACCAACATGGCTTCGGTGTTGTGTCATGACTTCTATTCTGAGTGACCCTTCTCCCAAGGTTAGCGCAAGCTTCGTTATGCACAATAATTGGTTGAACTGACAGCAAACAGTAAACAGTAAGGCAAGAGAAAGGTAGGTATTACATTTGAAATAGGCTGGGGATATGAAACAAATAGCAAAAAGAGCATAACGCTATTTGAGAAGTTTGAAATTGCGCTACACTGATTCCAATCATAAAAACCATATTACTGCAGTTTCATGATTTCTCATTGAGCATGTTTAAATATTGTTGTCTGATATGAGCATAATACAACGCACACAGCATTAACAAAGAAGCAGGCCTCAACATGGAATTTTGATTTTGAAATAAGGGAAGAATGGCCCGAATTTGAAACGGTGCACTTCTTCCTCCAATTAGTGAAGTTATTGTCTTCTAGCTCAAAATTTTATTGAATGCTTAGAGCTTTTGTCAGACCTATAAAATCGAGACCAGTCCAGGTGTGATCTATGTTAAAATACATGAGGCGATTTCAAGGCAAAGTCAAAATTGTGTAAGACAGGGAAACTAAGAACTACCCTACATTAATCTTACCGTTTGGTTCCTCGCTTCTCATCACCATAATCCTTTTGTTTGATTTCCTGCAAATCACCAATTAGTTTCTTGAAAGACCTAAAAAGAATCAGCAGAAATTAGCAGACTTCAGGCAGAGAATCTGCGTATAAGCACCTTATCTATAGCAGGTTGAGATTAGCATCTTTGGGAGTTACTTTTCACTGTCGTCTAATTGTCTAATTTAACCCCAACTAAGTTATACAAAGATCCCATCATTTATAGGAACAAGTTAAGGGGGGGGGGTCCACCATGAAAAATTTTATGGTCACGGATTTTGCTCATTTTCACACAAAATTTTGTCACATATGTCCTGCATATCGAGTTTCAATTTCGAGTAGTTTCGTTCAGTACTTAACGAGTAACCGGCTATTAATTGCATGCAATTTGAAAACAGGTGAAAACGGCGGTGCCGCAGCAAATAAAGGCACTTTACACCTGAACCTCCTTGAGAATGGAGCTATATTCGATTGTATGTTTGATATCTGATGCAAACAAAGAACTTAGGGTAGCTTTTAATGGGAAATGATTTTAGGACGTAGCACCAACGCTGGAAAGCCTTGACCACGAAAATCATTTAACGGCCGATAACTTGAATTTCGTGCATTTGCGGGCAATGGTCCAAGAAGAACAAAATGTTCCCCACAATGAGAGCTTTCGATTGATATAAAATTTAACGTATTTCGAAAAATTTGAAAAATCGCTATTTTTGAGATTATGGTTGTCAGACCCCCATATTTGGCCGCAGCGACCAACTGGGTGCACTAACCTGCGCCATTTATGCCTAATCTTGACCTAAAGTCATCAATAATCGTGCGCAAATAGGTAGTCTAACATTTTATAGGTCTGTGTTGCCATAGCTCTAGGTTATTTGCCAAAAAACGGGAATTTCCTACATTTTGCTAAAAATTGAGATTTCTGCGCCAGAGAAATCTCGAAATCGGACAGAGGTAACCAGGATCAATTGGTATCGTTCGAAATGTCTTGTCATAAGCTGTGATTTGTAGGAAGTAGAATTTTTAATTAGCGCTTACAGCTTTCAGAATATTTCATCAAACTTGCTGACCCCCAATTTTAACATTGCAAAACAGTCAAATTTGGCTGTTCGCAAACTTAAAAAATTAATTAAAAATTTTTGAAGGCCTAAATTAAAATTCTGCTTCCTACAAATCACCCATCGAGATCGTATATATGATATAGGATGGACGTTGAAGTGCTCCATTTTGTCGTTTGCAAGATTTCTCTGGCGCACGGAAAAAATCACAACTTTTCCGTTTCCTATGTTTAACACATACTGACGTCAACTTTGAGGTGAAATTACTCGCTAACCGTAAGAGATCCGACCTTCATTTCAAAAACTCGTTAAAGCATACCAATCGGACAACAAAATATGTGAAAATGAGCAAAATCGGAGATGGTCGAAAAATCGGCCAAAAATGGACCCCCCCCCCTTAAGTTTCGTCCCAACTTTTTATGTTCCTTTTCCGGAATTTATGTCTGGAATGAAATTAAGGGGGGGGGGGTCGCGATTTTTCGACCATCTGCGATTTTTCTCATTTTCACATATTTTGTAGCCCCCATGGGTCCGCAAAACAAGACAAGTGCGTTTGCTGCAAAACTTTTCCTATCATTCACTATAGCCCTCCAAAGGTGACCCCGACATGTGTTAAACATAGGAAAATGAAAAAAGTTAGGAAAATTTTTCTGCTACCAAAAGTTTGAGAGCTGTGTAAGAGTAAATCGGCTACCACTCGCTCTAAATCTAATTTGGACTAGGCAAAGTGCTAATATCTATACGAGGTTATTTTCCGTAGGGTCGCTGATTTTATACGAATTTTCAAAGTCCGGAGAAGTCGATTTTTGCTCAAAATCGCTCTACAAATGTGTAGGTCAGTAGACGTTTTGTCTTGTTCTGAACTAACCCTTTGGTGTAGAAACTTCGCGTTTAGATATTAGCACAGTATATTGTTAGAGCTTTATTTTGCATATAATCAATCCCTATTTGGCCTTATCAGTAGCTCGCAGTTTTGGTAGCAGAAGTTCCATTTTTCCTCAAAAATCGTCATTTTTCGAAAATTTCATGTTTGCTGCTTCATAAGTCAGTCAAATCTGAATGTATCTCAATAAAATTTGGCATGCTAATAGACTATGATTAAACCTACGCTTATGTGAAGTTTCATGCCAATAGCCTATGTTTTCCTCTGGTGACATACTACGATAGCATGGCGGACACCTTATGAGCAAAAAATGTCAAATTTTCATTCAACTTTTTCAAATGTAGCCATATTATATATCAAATTGAAGCTCTCGATGTCCTGAACATTTTATCTTCTTGCACCAAGTCTCTATAAAGCAGTATGAGAAAGTTAGAGCGAGTTAAAGTTTGAAGCAAATGACAGTCGAAATAAGCTTTACCAAATCGTCCAATCGCTGTGTCTCGCTCGTTGCTTAGCTTGCTACTGTAATTTATGCGGTAATAAACACCTACAGCTAAAGTCTTAAATTGATGTATTTATCATGCCACAGTCTCTTGTCATCCCACTTGTATGCGACTTCGAAGCCCTCAGCGAGCCATACTAACGTAAATACTAAATTGTAGAGATTTGAACTGCAATATCTCTAGATTGGATTGACCCTGGACTCTAAAAATTTGTCTTGTTTTTGGGCACATATGGGGGTATAATTATACCCAAAAATGAGCGAAATCGGTGATTACAAAATTTGGTACCTGGCGACCCCCCTTAACACAAAATAGAAGTCCGACCAAGAATTAAAGAACCATGTCAATAAACGAACTGTTTTATAATATGCTAAAACATGATTCCAGCTCACGCAAAATGAACTTGAGCAGCTCATTGGAGTAATCTGGAAAAATAAAACGTCACAAAACTTACTCTCTATCAAGTGTTAGCACCTCTACACCTGGTGGCATGGCTATACAGTTGGCAGTCCTAACCTCTTCTCTGAAATAGCAAAATATTGAAATATAGCTTACGGTAGGGTTGATTTTTTCCGGAAAGCCGAGCGGAAAAAAGTACTTTTTTCCGGCTTTTTTTCCATTTTTTCCGACTTTTTTCCGCTGTCGTAATCATGTCAGAGCGTCTCAAAATTTGTTTCTATACCATTTGTAGCCTGTCTCAACAAATATTTCGTCATGTAAACGCCATTTGAACATTTTTATAAGCTTTTCAACGTATCCAAATTAAGGAATTGTGAAAAAATTTTCAAACGAAGTTTCAACAGACTATGGGGACAATTCCCAGTTATCTTAGTTTCTGGCAGCAGTGACAACTTTCAAAATAATTTTCCGTGTGCATAATTTTTCATTCTTTCACAACTTTGGATTTTAGATACAAGTAAAAAGCTGTCTGTGTCTGTTCTCGGCCGTAATAATAAAGAGTTTCTCGTTGAACTGGCAATAATACTTCATAAAGCTGATCAGTTTATGAAAAATTAAGAAAACTTCAAATTAAGACCGGGCTTCAAAATAAAAGCAAACTCTAAGCAAAGCCAATAATTTGGAAAAAAACGAGCAAAATTTGAGAAAAAATCACTAAAATTTTTCATTTGAACACTTCTAAAACTTTCCAAAATGATAAAATTTTTCCGACTTTTTTCGTTTTTTCCGACCCTCCGGAAAAAAGGAAAAAACGCAAAAACCCTTTTTTCTGGGATTTTTTTCCAATGCCCAACCCAAAATGTTAGATTAAAATTTAAATTTAAATGTAAATTAAAGCTAAAATTTCAAATTTAAAACATTTAACAAATTCATCTTCGCAAATCTCTTCAGAATAACCGAAAAATAAAACTAGACATAGACAGACACAGATCATAACTGCTCACCCAAGCAAAGCTTTTTCACCGAAATAATCTCCCTGCTTCAATATTCTGATTTCTTGTGGTTCAGCGTAACCTTCTAGCATCTGAGTGATCCGAACCTAAATGAATAGAAATACATGTACAGCAATGCTGTTCACTTTTACGTAAAATGAACTTACGTACGTCACAATGAAAAGTACATCACTTAATTTTGATTAAGAAAGGAGCCAGCCGTAGTGTGTTGTAGGTAATTTTTGAAAATTAAGTTAAGGAAGCACAAACCAGAACATAATTCATACAACAAGAACAGGTATGTACTCACTTCACCACTGCTTATAATGAAGAAGCTATCGCCCCGCTCGCCTTCTCTCACAATAAATGAACCTTCAGAGTAGAAGTCCTAAAACAAAAACAACCGAAAATACTGAAGCTGCAAAAAATGTTACCACCAAACGGTGTACGGTTTTACCGCAAAATTGTTATCACAAAAATACTGAAAAACGCCTGCCTGCACGCAGTCACTAACGCAAAACCTAGTTCGAAACTGTCTGTTTCCAATGGTTTGTTTCCTAGCCAACTGTCTCGAGAGAGGCAGTATCCTGTTTCGGATAGTGACTGCAGGCAGGCGTTTTCATTATTTCTTTATGATTAAAGTGCGTATATCACTCGTGGTGCTGCCCCCTGTTTACCTAATTTTCTTGACACAAAATAGTTATCGTTTTAGGGTGCGGTTCGTTATTAACGTACAGAATCGAGGCAATCGGCAATTTTGCTGAGCCTGTCTTCAGGGAGATTTTTGAGCAGAGGAACTTGATGTAGAAAAGACATAAGTTGTTCGTGACGTTGAAGACCCATTCGCATGGTAATCATTTGGAAAACACTGCGATCAAGAACCCACAGCTTTGCAGCCGTTATAGCTGAAAGAAAACAAACAAGCCGCCATATGGAATATATTTTGCAGCAGGGTATTCTCGGCATAGCGTAAAAGAATGTCAAGTCCCATTTTAACTCTCACTGGAATCTCGCTAATTTAAAATATTCAAAACACTTTTAATGCGCATTCAATAACAAACCTTACATATAATGCAGAAAATGTGCAGTCAAATGAATGTTTATTAAGTATTATACTTATGTGAATACCTTTTACACTGGCAGTACGAGTGCAATTGTAGAGAATGGCCAATTCACCAAACACCTTTCCTGGTCCAAGAGTCCCAAGTCTTTTACCTTCCTTCGACACTTCCATTTCGCCCTCTGAAAATATATTTTAAAAACTCGACAATAGATACCGTAAGAGTGGAATACTACACATCAGGCACGAGGCAGACAAGACACAACTACCAAATTGTGTTGAACATTTGCAAATACGTACATACTGTTCGCAGCAGCAACAACAGCAACAATTGACGAAATAAAAGATAGACAGACGCTAATATTATTGGCTAATTTTGTATAAATCCCAAACTATTTGGATGGTGCAAAAGCGATCATTTTTAGATCAAAGCAAAACACTATTGTACAAGCAGCACCACTCCACAATTCATATTTGCCGGGACTAATACTTGAACTGGATGACAGTTTTAAGATGAGACCATGCATTTAAAGCTTACGTACCTCCGCCAACATAAAGATGGGCACCAGCTTCACCCTCACGAATAACCCAGCAATTTTGGGGCACACTTTTTTCATACATGCACTCCACCATTTCCAAGACTTGGTCACTGTCCAAATGACGCAAAAAGTCATTCTTTAGTATAGCATCCCGTATCAATTGCTTTGAACTGAAAAAAAACGAAAATCACAATAGAATAAATAGCGTCAACAGAAGGCAAAACCATAACAAGCTTATTTACATGAATGGGTTGCCGCTGTCATTTTTCTTCTTATCGGAGGACATCTCACATTCAGTGCAGTTAGGAGCTTCGGACCAATTACAACTTTTTATCTAGTCAACGAGAGCTTTCAAATGGATCCCAGATTGGGGGGGCTTTCGTTACATTCAATTTTGACAATTTGCAGCGGCACCGTATCGAATACTTACGCATACCGGCACCTGGGTGTCTCGGACAATTTTACCCCACTCCCAAACCACATGCAAAATTTCACGTTAATCAGTCAACCCTAGCAAAAGTTAGAGCACTTGACATCAATTTTAAACCATTTTACCTGGTTTTGACCATTTTTGACACATTTTACTTCCCGCAACTCATCTTTTGTAGTTCACGACTTGCATTAATATACAAGCACCAATGGCCTAACGTACACGTACGTTAGGCCATGGGTGCTTGTATATTAATGCAAGTGCATTAAATTGCAATTGCAATTAAATGAATGCAATAAATACAAAACAGACATTTTATGCTAAATTTTAGCATTTTTCCTGCTATGCGCACTTTTTTAGCAAACTGCGCAAAAAATTTTGGGGCAGTGCGCAGAAGAGCGCAAAAGTGTCCGAGCAAAAAACACTGTGTAGGACTTTCGGACACGGGAAACATTTTTTGAAAACATCGTGGAAATAGTATGTACCAATCTTTCTGGACATATAAAAGCGGCACCCTTTGAAATCGCACGGGAAATTTCAAAAAATTTTCGTGAAAGAAAGATGTCATCATTCCTGTTCACAAAATATACATACGTTATGATAGCTATCTTGACGCGCTTTTGAAATATCAGGAAAACAATTTCGCAGTCTACATTTTTGGCCAGACTTTAGCTAAATTTCAAACGGATAATAGAAGGAAATTATGAAAACATACTTGGCACTCTTTTTATGTCGCTGAAGGGTAACTTTATCTGTTGTTTTATAGATATCGCTTTCAGCGGAGACACCCTGTTTCTTTGATCTGCCAGGTGCCGCTTGACCATTCATTCCAGCTTCCTGTTGTAACGTGGCCATTACTTCGGCAGAACTGCGTGAAGTTTTAGCTTCCTCCCTTGAAGACTTTTTGGCCAACACTGACCGTAGCATGTCACATTCCGCCTAAACATAGTGAGACAAAACAATGATCACTGTGGTACAAAATTTTCCACAGAATCCTCCAAGGAAGGTTTGGCTGTTTGGTAAGCCTAGTACATTTTCTAGTACATACCTACAGACAAGCCCAATACAATTCGGATTTCACAAACTCAAGAATTTTCAAGAACTTCACGTTTTCCCACTGCATTACGTACAAACAACCCAGCCAAAAATGCTAAGTGACTTACGTACCTTGAGCTCACGAATCTCTCCCTGCAGAGATTCAATCTTCTGCAACTGTTCAGCGATCACGGACTCTTGTTTGCGAATGGCCCGATCCTTTTCCTCCATCTCAGACTCCTTTGTTCGAATGCTGCGCTCCAGCTCGGGAATCAATCGCTGAATCTAAAGTCAACCAAAAGGATCAGTTCAGCATGAGTGGTCAAAGCGAAACGGATAAAAGAATCTAAGAAATCTCTAGCTATCTTTACAAAAATAGTAAGATTCTAAGAAATTTGTGATGGCTGCGACTCCCACTTGCAATATTAGTGTAAAGCCCATAGACATGACTTGAGCGATGAGAGCAGACGCACAATGACGGCAGGTGAAAACTTTGAATAACAAAAAATGACGTAACACTATATAAATACAACATTAAATTTCGTAAGAAAAATCCCAAAACAATGTGGTCGGGGGACGTAGGCAACCAAATACTAAGCAATTCCGTAGAAAGAACTTACTGGTTGT
This sequence comes from Trissonchulus latispiculum, assembly GCA_030248195.1. NCBI lineage: Eukaryota > Metazoa > Nematoda > Enoplea > Enoplida > Ironidae > Trissonchulus > Trissonchulus latispiculum. The sequence continues at coordinate 30,604 of JASAND010024536.1, forward strand.
TTCCAAATATTGAAAGGTCGAAAATAGTCAAAACTGTTCAAAACTGAAAAAGAGGAATCACAGACTGATTGCGTCAGAACTTCGTACCTCATTCAGATCCAAGGATCGATTTCCAACCACAATCCTTCCGTTGGACATATCTAAATTTGCAGGTCCGCTGTTGCCTTGTCCACTTGAGCTTCCCGTATTCCCCATAAGATTGTTGTGCTTTGGCGGTTTGGTACCACCCGACGGATTAATTCGGGTCAAGAATGACTACAACAAAGCAAAAACCAAGTATATATATATATATATTATGCAAATATATAGGTACGTATATATACAGTCAGAACCCTCAAAATTGTCGCGACAATAACTAACACAGGGCTGCACTGCAGTTGGCATTGGGATACATTAGCATTTATCATAAATGAAGCAAGTGATCTATTTCCTCAACAGTTGACGACTTCTACACTTCAAGTTCGGCTCATTTCAGTTCAGTGCAGAAATTATTCAGCTGCTATTCTACTGAGAACCAAAGCTAGACAGATCTAACCTATACGTGTACATAACAAAGCATGACGCGTTACAACACGACTATATACTACTAACATATTCATCATGAGGCAAGAGGGTGAAAGCTTTGTCTAGACAGACAGCTTAAAATAAATTAAGAAATGCCAGTGTTCACGGAACCAGGCGTGTCTTACTCCACGTCGCTAGAGCTGGCCTTCCACCTGTGCAAATTGAATGTTAACTTTTTTCACACCACCTGTCTGTGCTGCTACCCTGTAAGGATTCTCTGAAGAAAATGACCGAGTTTCTTTCGTTAAAAGATCTAAAAAACCCATCCCGGTTTCGCTCGTCCTACCGACAAACAATTAAACAAGGCCCCAGGAAGGTTAAATTACTCAATATTAGACCACTAATGTAATCAATACGTACATTATACATAGCATTATCAGACGGCAGCATGACAAGCTGGAAGCAGCTGGAGATGAACTTATATACGTAATATACGGAGGGACAGATATATTTGTAAAATTCTGAGTTGATAACACTTATTATTAGCTTATGGGATGTGCCTGTCCTGCTTACTATACATATATACACCATACACGGACTGAATCCAAACTCGTGCATAATTAATTTACCTATAGGAATAATGAAAACGTGCAAAATTGAATTCAAGCTTATATCACGCATGCCTAACAATCCCGATGACTGAATATTTGAGAAATCTTTTTGTTACCACCAAACTCACATAACATACATGCCTCCTCGATTGAAGTGAACACTGAACAGCCAGTGTACTTACGCTCCCATAGCGACTAAACGTATGTTCGTATATATTTTGTGTTGTTTAGAATATACAAATATGGAAACTGCAAAAACGGCTACTAAAACGACAGTACCTTAACCAGGCTCTGTGCGCCACCAGATTTCCTCCATCCCCCTGACATAAGTAACCAGGGAAGTAAGGAACCAGGATTATGCCCAAATTAAGAACATCGTTAATACGCTTGGCCCAATCGCCCGAACTTTTAGGGGGATCTGAAGTTGATTCAGTTTTTTGTTAGCTCAGTACATTAAGCTTATCACTTCAGCTTATATATATTGAGCTAACGAAAATTATAAGCAAAAAACGGACTTCAGGTTCGTGTTCTACGACCACGAAAATCCCTATATATATACAAGAACCAAAACCTTGGAAAGATTAAACATACGTATATACAACGAATGTACGTACCTTCCGAATAAATCCGCATCAACGAATAAACAAAATAAGGAAAATAACGCGGGCGAAGAAAACGGCAAATTGGAAAAATGCAGAAGACAATGCGAATATAGGAAGTTATATATATACGTACGTAATAATCAGCCAAATCTTCGCTTTCTGTCTAGGTCGAGATACGTATACAAGAATAAAAATTTCTTTTGCAAGCGAAAAAAGTGGTGGAAGGCCAAAAGTGGGAGGGTTTGGGGTCTAAAATTCTAAAAATACAAAATAGCCTGTTTTCCACATATATCGTAACAACCCCAGTCTGGGCAAAAATGTTATGTCCAAAGCTAGTTTGGGACTAAACCGGTCTAAAATCGCCAAAAATACAGAGAATTAGCCGGTTCTCTACATGTAGTCGGGGCGGATAAAAAAGAACACTGACAAAGAGGGGTAAGAAAAAACACCCTCACAGCGTAGCAAAGAGAGACCTAGCATAGTGCAAATTAAAGGGCGATCTTTATACTGCAAAAGCACACCCAACCTATGGTATGGGCCAAAGCAGTAGACTCTGACAGTGTTTCAAAGTTAACCCCCTCAAGCCACCTCCATGATTCTAAATGGGATAAAATTCCTACAAAGCAGAAAAATGTTTGACCAACAATCTTTCAAATTTGGCAATTTCAGGGCACCTCAAGATGAGTGGGGATGCCGAAACAGTGGGGGGAGGGGAGTCGAGTGGTAGAACCCAAAAGGGGGAATCTGCCACTACAAAAATCCCAACAACGGTATATATTTCCGATATACGTATCTATAGTTCTTTCTGACAGCTTTGCTGTACCCTATAAGCCGTAATACACTTTCATGGGTTATTATGATTATAATTAAGATTAAATCAATGCGTTGAATCTCGACTCGAATCTAAGGAATTTTATTCCAAAGCACTCTAAACTTTTGCGCCCATTTGCACTCTTTAAAGCTTGCATAAACCTAATCCATTTAAGACAAAGACAGTTTTTCAAAAAATTTCTATATCATGGGGTAGCTCGGAGAGCACCCCATAATATGAGCTAAAACGGTCAAATGCAGCCTTTGAAAACGTTAATTAAGCAAAACTAATTAACGGTAAGGAGTTGAGAGCTAAAATTTGCATTTCTGAAATCTCCAGGCCAAGAGCTTTCGAATGATACCAAACTTGCCCGGAAAAAATGAACTTTGAAAAAAATCGACTTTTCTGACCACTTTGTATGTGTGGTTTTTTTCTGTTGTGTTCGTCCTTCAACGCTTTTGTACAATTTTGTGTCCAACGGATTTTTCACATGGCTTATGGTGGTAACCTTTATCTATTATTATCTTGTTAACATAACCATGAACCTGTTCACTATTGATTATTTTTGCCCAATTTGGCTCCTAGCGATTTTTAGAGACTGTCAAACATGGGGTTGCGAAGCGTTTGGACTTAGAAATTTTTCGAGGCCCCAACATAGAAAATTGTCAAAAAGTCGTCTAAAATAGCGTTTTTCGGCCATTTGGTGGTGCGCATATATAGTAAATCGGGGGCGCTGAAAACGATGAGCATATCGCCGAAACCGACGGATGTGACCCTCGGGCTGCATGGCGCCCGTGGTTCCTCGCCCAGGGTCAAAGTTGGGAAAAGTCCCCAAAAACAGCTATTTTCGGCCATTCGGTGGTGCCCATATATAGGAAATCGGGGTCGCTGAAAACGATGAGCATATAGCCGAAACCGACGGATGTGACCCTCGGGCTGCATGGCGCCCGTGGTTCCTCGCCCAGGGTCAAAGTTGGGAAAAGTCCCCAAAAACAGCTATTTTCGGCCATTTGGTGGTGCCCATATATAGGAAATCGGGATCGCTGAAAACGATGATCATATCGCCGAAACCGACGGATGTGACCCTCGGGGTGCATGGCGCCCGTGGTTCCTCGCCCAGGGTCAAAGTTGGGAAAAGTCCCCAAAACAGCTATTTTGCGTTTTTCGGCGTTTTGGTAGGGGGCATATATACGTAGTAAATCGACTACGCTCGTTTCAATGGGCATATCGCCGAAACCGACTGAAACAGCCTGTGGGGCCTATTGACCACTGGTCAAACGGCCTAAAACTGCGCTTTTCGGCGTTTTGGTCGGGGGCATATATAGTAAATCGACTGCGCTCGTTTCAATGGGCATATCGCCGAAACCGACGGAAGTGACCACTGGTCACTACAGCCTATGGGGCCTATTGACCACTGGTCAAACGGCCTAAAACTGCACTTTTCGGCGTTTTGGCCGGGGGCATATATAGTAAATCGACTACGCTCGTTTCAATGGGCATATTGCCGAAACCGATGGAAGTGACCACTGGTCACTATGGCCTCGGGGGCCTATTGACCACTGGTCAAATGGCCTAAAACAGCGTTTTTCGGCGTTTTGGTCGGGGGCATATATAGTAAATCGACTACGCTCGTTTCAATGGGCATATTGCCGAAACCGATGGAAGTGACCACTGGTCACTGCAGCCTCGGGGGCCTATTGACCACTGGTCAAACGGCCTAAAACAGCGTTTTTTGGCGTTTTGGCCGGGGGCATATATAGTAAATCGACTACGCTCGTTTCAATGGGCATATTGCCGAAACCGATGGAAGTGACCACTGGTCACTATGGCCTCGGGGGCCTATTGACCACTGGTCAAATGGCCTAAAACAGCGTTTTTCGGCGTTTTGGTCGGGGTCATATATAGTAAATCGACTAAGCTCGTTTCAATGGGCATATTGCCGAAACCAATGGAAGTGACCACTGGTCACTATAGCCTCGGGGGCCAATTGACCACTGGTCAAACGGCCTAAAACTGCACTTTTCGGCGTTTTGGCCGGGGGCATATATAGTAAATCGACTACGCTCGTTTCAATGGGCATATCGCCGAAACCGACGGATGTGACCCTCGGGCTGCATGGCGCCCGTGGTTCCTCGGCCTGGGTCAACGTTGGGAAAAGTCCCCAAAAACAGCGGTGGGTGGGTCCTGTGTGGCTCAAAATGAGATCGAATATGCTGCCACGTACTCTACAACAATACCAAAAATGGAAGAAGACAAGTAGGAAAAATGCTCCTTGCAGTCGCATGTAAAATGCAATATGAGCTAAGGGCAGCATTTAAATACGTAAAAGACAAGAGTTAAAATACTTAATATGAGCAAGCTGCCAGCTGAAATCGCACTAGTATGTAAGTTAAACTATATATATACCGTAATATAACAAGCGCTATAATATGCGGGGCTAGAGCTATAACGTCATTACGATTACGTGCTGAATAAGGATCTGACAGTTCCTGCAGTTGTCTTTATAGCGACTAATAGAGGCGTTTAGGTCAGGAGATGGGTATATACATTTTAGTCGACATTTCTTGACCCTCACTGAGTACCTTGAGGTTTACTTACAAGCTTGAAGGCGTCAATATGAGCCCGAGAAAGCGAGCTGCTCATATTAAGCATTTAAATCTTGTCTTTTAGACATTTAAATGCTGGCTCATATTAAGCATTTTGAATCTTGTCTTCTACCCATTTAGATGCTGGCTCATATTAAGTATTTTAACTCTTGTCTTTTACGTATTTAAATGCTGCCCTTAGCTCATATTGCATTTTACATGCGACTGCAAGGAGCATTTTTTCTACTTGTATATATATATAACTTAAAAATATTCTGAAGTATCTTCTACGGAAAATTAACATTATATATGCGTGTGTATTCGATACGAAAACAAACAAATCATATATATGTAGGCATAATCAAACTATTTCAAAAGCCTTGTCTGAATAAAGCACACCCGCTAAAGTCTCTACAAAGCTCACACACACCATAGTGAAAATTTATAGACACAGGAGCATTCAACAAAAGTAGACGCGCGGAGTGTGTATATCTGCACCAACAAAACATTATTCAAGTTCAAAAAAGACAAACGCATTCGCTCCTATCAGAAATGGCTGGGCCCAAACTGAGACTGCTATCTCAAGCTGCATATGAAATGTTAACAAACTTTTGCACACAAAACAAACTTGGTTGGTTGGTAGGTTGACTGGGCTGGTTTCCTTCAAGCGGGGGACATATAGCACATAATGGTTGGCATATACGGCTAGAGTGTCAACAACAGAAGATACGAATTGTGCACATTGTCAGTGTGTGCATGTAAAAAACCAGTATATGCGTATCATACACACACGTACACGGACAAGTCATGGTACATACATTCAAATAGAAAATAAACATACGTAAATATATACATAATAACATAGGAGCTGTTGAAGCGACCTCCATGAGTCGTCCCTCCCATCCATCCCACCCCATCTACGCTAGAGGCTTGGAACGTCGAAAGACATTGTGCTCCGCTGCTACACGCATGAGCAGTTAATGGATGTCTTACTACCGGAGCCGAAAGGCCAAGATGGTGTCTGCTCCAGCTTCCCATTGTGGTGACAGCTTCCAGGCGACGTAGCGAGAGTCATACTAGCTATGACTGATGAGGAGAAGCAAAGAAACGCATATAATGGGAAGACCATTGACGCGCCCGGAGAGAAGGAGAAGACCTCCATGAGTGAAGTCCCTGGGAACAGTGTAAATATATAAGCTCCACAGCGGCTGCACAAAAATCTGAGATCTAGTGAAAATAATCTTCCGATTTTAGGTGGAACTGTATAGCACCTTGAGTATTGTATATATATATATATATATATATATATATATATATATATATATATATCATAGGGGTCGCGGCAGCGACCCCTATAATATGTGTGAAAAGTGGCTGGAGACAGTGCAAAATAAGCTGCGCAGAAGCTGCGCAAAATCCTGCGCAGATTTCATGCGCAAATTGTAGAGCACATCTAGTTTAGTATGTCTGTGAAGTTTCAGCCCCGTATCACTTACCGTTAAAAAGTTGCGCCCCGGACCGGTTATGGCGGCGATGTTTTTTTTCCGGTTTCTCCTATTTGATGGTTGTATTGTACATAATGTTCGCCGCTTTCACGTGATCTGCAGCGGTGGGCCAACCTAAAGGGCTATAGGGTCTAGTAGTACCCTCTAAAGAATTTAAGAATCACAACTTTTTTTGCGCCGCAGCTGCGCCACAGCGCCGCAGTGGAGCCGCAAAGTCGGCTCATAGCGAAAAGTGACCATTTTTGTGGTCGTCGCTCAGGTCGAACGTTACGAGCTGGAGCGGATTTCTTTTTATATTCTGAAATTACATATATTGAACTAACTAACGGTCCAGGTTGCGTTCCTCTATCACTTCCCTAGCGACCACAGTGGCCCGTGAAAGATGGCGAAAATTCGAAAAATGAAAAATCGAAATTTCTCGCTATCTACTTAACTTTGAAAGCCTAAATCTTCCATACAATGGTTTTCTGGCACGGAGAATCGATTCCCGCAGTCAGTTTTACCGTCAGACCCACCCATCTTGCTGGGCTGGTTCCACTTCGCCGTCGGGAGGGTCAAGCCGGAAACCGCTTCCTGGAGGTCCATAGTAGGCTCTACCTGACCTCTCAAAACTTTGTCTATAGGGGTTTTCTGGTGTGCCCAGCTCATTCCCGGTATCCGTTTTGCCGTCCGACGTGTCTATATTGCTGGTCTGGTACTACTTTGCCGTCTGGAGGGTCAAGTCGGAAACCGCTTTCTGGAGGTCCATAGTAGACTCTACATGGCCTCTCAAAACTTTGTCTATAGGGGTTTTCTGGTGTGCCCAGCTCATTCCCGGTATTCGTTTTGCCGTCCGACGTACCTATTTTGCTGGGCTGGTTCTACTTTGCCGTTTGAAGGGTCAGTCGGGTGGGAGGGTCAAATGGTCGAAAATAAGGTTTCTCAAAAGTGGTAAAATTTGGTATCAAATGAAAGCCCTAAGTGAGCTGAGCAACTTTTGCGGTGTCGGATTTATGCCTTTCTCAACCGGAATTTAAAGGATGGACATAGGCCCAACACACATATTATCCCCTTTTGTGCGGAGCATTTTTGTTACTTGTATCTATGTTTTTACTTCTGTTTGTTTTCGTCTGAAGGGTCGTTTGCCGTTTGAAGGGTCAGTCGGGTGGGAGGGTCAAATGGTCGAAAAAAGTTTCTCAAAAGTGGTCAAATTTGGTATCAAATGAAAGCCCTAAGTGAGCTGAGCAACTTTTGCCATAGAACTGCGTACCCAAAGTGGCTGTAGTGCTGTGGTGGGGTGGGGTGGGGACTTAGGCGATTTTGGGTCAAAAATAAAATTTTTCAAAAGTAATCAATTTTGGTATAAAATGAAAGCCCTAAGTGAGCTGAGCTACTTTTGTCATAGAACTGCATACCCAAAGTGGCTGTAGAGTGCTGTGGTGGGGCGGGGTGGGGACTTAACCGATTTTGGGTCAAAATTAAAATTTTTCAAAAGTGGTAAAATTTGGTATCAAATGAAAGCCCTAAGTGAGCTGAGCAACTTTTGCCATATAACTGCACACCCAAACTTGCTGTGCCAAATAACGTCACTTGCCTATGAAACTTTTGTCTTTATATACTTCTTCAACCGGAATTTAAAGGATATACAGACACAGCCAACACACACATATTATCCTCTTTTGTGCGGAGCATTTTTGTTACTTATATATATATATATATATATATATATATATATATATATATATATATATATATATATATATATATATATATATATATATATATATATATTATATATATACCTATGTGTGTGTGGGGGGGTGCGTGTGTCTGTTTGCTAAGTCCCGACCCCCCGAAAGAAGAGGAAAATTAAAGCTGCAGGGGTCTATCCCATTATCCACCACAGCTCCGAAGAAGCACAATTTGGCGAATTAAGATTATATATATAAATTTGGCCAGGGTAGGTTTCGCGAGATTAAATTTGGCAAGGGTAGCTTTTCGGACCTGATTTCTAAAATTTTAAACTTTTAAACTTTTAAAAATTTTTAAAAATTGTTAGAATTTTAGTTGGTAAAGGGGGCCAAGGGGATAAAAATTTTTTGTCCATCTCCATGATTTTGCTGAGAACTTGCATACACGGATTTTCCGGGACGGTGAGCAACCAGTTTTTCGATTCCGCTTTTCGTTAGCTTAATATAAGCTAAGGCTGTACGTAAGCTTGAAATGCAAGCTTATCCTGAGCTCAGGGCTGCCGCGCGACCTTTCTCAGAAAAAAGGAAATAAAAAAGGAATTTTGCACCCGAAAAAAAGGAAAAAAAGGAATTTGCCCGACAAAAAATAGGAAATAAAAGGAATTTTCAGACAGAAATTAATAACGTTACTGAGCAAAAAATTAAATTTTTTCCATTTTTAACAGCCACACAAGGTTTGAAACATTTACATACGTTTCTAAGCAAAGAAAATTTAAGCAAAACACTATATAAAATGCAAATGCGGACGCGTTTCAAGCTTCGTCTTCTTGATCACAGTAAATACGCTATTATAAAACAGAAAATACGAGCCGAAGGCACGAAATTTGTTGGTTTTGTACCTCCTTTTGTATTTTTATCTTAATATTTCCGACCCTCGAATTGGAAACAGGAAGGCGCTATCTGCACTTGACCTAAGTTCTTGTATAATTAGGTACAATCTAGCTTTTTAAAGATTTGAAGTTTAAATTGAGAACACCTTAAGAACAGGTTTCGGAGAATTTATCCTTTAAATATCTAACTTTGACTCAAAGAAACAAGTAAAGCAATGCGACCTGGTATAAAATATTTCATCCGAGATATGAACCCGCAGAGCGAGAATTCGGTTATTTGAGCTTGAAGTAGCTTATAACTGGGTTAAAACAGCGAGATTTGGGGGCACAGCACTTCAGAAACTGAATCGGCTATGGAACCATCAACGCTTTTTAATGAAGAGATAGGCCTTCTCCAGATTCCACTAATATCTAAAATTTAGCTTTGTACCCGAAAATAAGAAAGGAATTTATAATATACGAATGGAAATAGAATAAAGTAGAAATGCTAAGCTCAAGATCAGGGGGCTGGAGTCCCCTAAGAAACTTATAGAATTTATAGAAATTTGTACCTTCAATCAGGGACGCACTTAGGATTTTGAAAAGGTCGAGCCTACAAAATTTAGCCCACAGAAGTTGAAAAATTTGATATCTAAAATCCGTGGTGGGAGGGAACCTTTAAACCGTTCGATAAAAGTTATGGAAAAATCAGCAACTGAGACCTTGAAATTTTTTGAAATTATGAATAATCTGTAACGGAAATCTTTAAAAACATTTGAAATACGAACGCTTAGTTTTGCAGTTTACCGGAATATACATATAGTAAATTTCAAAAAGTTTAAAACTGAATTGAGATGCAAAAATTCTGCAGATGAGGATTAAAAATTCACATCGAAAAACGCGAAAATTTCTAAAACGTGAAGTAGACAAGTGGCGCAGACTCAGAAATGTTTAAAAACTGAGATATATAACAGCTGTACAGGTGCGAAAAATTTTAAAAAATTTAGATAGAAGAGCCGCCAGGCGTGAGAATTTTTAAAAATTGAGAAAAATAATGATATTTGCAGGCGCGCAATTTTTTTAAAATTTGAAATAGAGACTGAGGCACCGCAGGAACAAAAATTTTCCTATCTGTTATTTTATGATTTAAAAATAGATCGCCTTTTGCTTTCTCTCCAAAAATACCGTGTGGGGTAGAACTAAAAGAGAGGCCTCGGAACCCCCAAAACAATTGCAATCTTAACTTCTAGGCACTTTTTTCGGAAAACATGACTGTGACGTCTATGCATTTTGCGATCGTATTTAGTGTATTTTGCTCAAAAACTCTGTAGCAGTCTATGCACACATTACTAACATATATACTCAAGATTATATAAACGTTCTATCTAGTTATACAAATTAAATTTTAACTCTTGTCTTTAAGCAAACAAAAAAATAAGTCCAACAATTTCTATAAATCTAAATTCGTAAGTCATATTAAGTAAAAATGTATGTACGTAGCTTTAGCTATTCTATAATAAAACTGAAAAATTAAGTTAAACAATATTCCGGCGAAGCCGGAAAATTTTTGGAAATTAATACAGTAAGACTAAATTTTAGGCACATTTTTGTCAATTGTCAGAAAATTTTTGAAAAAAAAGGAAATAAAAGGAATTTTTGCAGAAAAAAGGAAAAAAAAGGACGACCTCGAAAAAAAAGGAAAAAAAAGGAAAAAAAGGAACCGCGGCAGCCCTGTGAGCTACGTAACGAAAAGCTGATTTGATAAGTGCTTAGCGCCCCAGGAAACCCACGTATGATAGTTTTCTGCAGAATCATGGACAAAACGTTTTTGATCCCCTTCAGCGGCGCACCCAAATCGAAGGTCGGAAAAATTAAGAAGCTGAAGGGAGACAAAGCAGGAAAACAAAAACATTTTCGCGCCGTCGGCGCGAATTATATAACCTTTTTGTGTGCTGTGAGAGGGTTGTATATGTAGCGGGATGGGATAGGTAGAAGTTTCTTTTCGCTGACGCATGAGTTATAATAGAGACATGAGCCGCCAATAAATATGCACACTTTTTTACAAAATGCAGTTTAAAAATGCAAATACAAATGTTGCTTCGGCGATCAACAAAATTAAATACGTAATCTAAAAATTGGCATGCTGGTGCAACTTTTAAAAAAGGGCTCTAACTTTTAGCTGAATGCTGCCGCCCCCAGACCCCCGCTTATTCCTATTTTTATCATAGCTATGTACGTTGCGTTGCTTAGTTTGAGTCAAATCAGTTTTTCTGTATTTTATTGTGCATACTAGTGATGAGCACTGCACATCCAGATAATTTTTATGTCTGGATAATATCCGATTTGAGGAAAATATCTGGATATCAGGATATCCTTTTACATTTCAGACAAAGCAATTAAAATTAGAGATGCACCAGGGCCGCCACTACCGGGGTCGGGACCTCATCGTCGGGGCCTGGAAATTGGGAGTCCAAATTGGAAATTTTCAAACATTTTCTTGAAAATTCAATTTTGCCATAATTTCGGATATACAAATGTGTTTAACGTTGTTTTCGTTCAAAAAGGTGGAAAAACAAACGATGTATAACCCTTTCTGACTTTCGAAATTTCAAAATTTTGGTCAAAAAAGTCAAAAAATGACAAAGCTGTTAATTTTCTGCCCTGGTCGGATCCCTGGTTGAAATAACAAATTTTTGACGAAATTTCCAAAAAAATTATATAAAACATTTTTAAAAATGTATTCGAATATATTTCTATTTTTTGAACGAAAATAAAATATTTCATGAACTTAAGTTTCAACAGGCGTGTAACCGGAGATCAGGATATGAAAAAATATCCGGTGCCCCTCACTAGTGCATAACATCCACACTTTTTACAAAATGCAAGTTAAAAAGGCACACACAAATGCTCAGTCAAATTTTGCTTTTGCCAACCAAAAAATTGCTCTAAAAATTTCCAAACTGGTGTTACTTTTCAAAAAGAGATTTAGCGTTTAGCTGGGGGCTACCGCCCCAGACCCCCGCTGTCTCATAGCTATATATATATATATGTATATATATACGTATATATATATATATATATATATACATACATATATATACATGCGGCGCGTTGCTTAGTTTGAATTATATATACACACATACATTACATGTATATATATATATATATATATATATATATATATATATATATATATATATGTGTGTATATACTTTAGCTGGTGAAACCAGGGAGCCAGGCAGAAAACAACTATGATCCTTTGAAACAGCAAAAAGTGGTCTGAAAAGTTGCTTTCATAACCTCTAGAATGCAAAAAATCTCAACAGATCCCCTGCTTTCACATTTTTAAGAATGAGTAATCCTACAGAACTGGTACCTAAATCAATAAAACCAATATATACTACATGCTTGTTCTTAAAGCATGTATGTAAAACATGTGTAGAAATAAATTTAAGAAAAAATTTCAACATTGGTGGCCCCCCTGTCAGAAAACTCTGGGTGCGCCACTGATTCCTTGGTCCCCCTTACCAACTGAAGTTTTAAAATAAAATTTCTTTAGAATTTTAAAATTTCTGCATTTTTGAAATGGTCCGAAAACCTACACCTACCGAATTTCAACTCAATCCGTAAAATTGTGCTTCTTCGGAGCTATGGGGGGATAATGATAAAGACCCAGCTGCAGAAGGTATTAGTGATGTGCGCTGAACAAATTGCCCGCTCCGGAGCTCCGGCCGGAGCGGGCTGTCGGAGCACCGGAGCTCCGGAGCTCCGCGGAGCTCCGACTGTTTGTGAAGATTAAAACTGTAAAAATTTTGTTTTAAGCTAAGCAAATTATTTTTGCAATGAAAAGCACGTCTACTATATAGTGCTTCGCATTTTTATGTTCAGAATCTGATTCTTTTGCTATACACATTTGTTCTATTTGCTAGCCTGTATTTTTGATCTGAAATGAGTTCAGACTTGGACAACTTTTCAGAGAACTCGTGGCAGTTTCATTATGCATTATGTTGCGTTTACATAAAAGCCAATGTTAGTTTACTGCCGTTTAATTCGAATGTCTTACTTTTTCAAGATTTGCTGAGTTTAAATTTCATAGATTAGGATTCCATAAAATTCGTTACGAGAATTTCGTTAAAAATTAGATTTTTGAATCCATGATGAATTAGTGCAAGTTTAACAAACGTGGACCAGATCTGCTTTTATAAACTGTTTAACTTTTAAAAAGTATGTAATCATAAAATAAATTTGAATAAGGAGAAATTATATATATACAAGATAACAAAAATGCTCCTTCGTCGCATGTAAAATACATATGAGTCCCCAGGAGGCAGGTTGTACAATAGCAGAAGACAAGATCCACCCTGTAAAATACATATGAGTGGAGTGGAGTTGTAAAAGAATGAAGACAAGCTGCAACCGCGAACCATATGAGCCTGCCCTATAACGAGGCTCATATTGGCGTTGTGATGATAATGATACTTTGACGACAAATTACAATTATGATCATTAAATGCACTTATGATCAACTGTATTTAAACTTTATGCAATTTAACCAACTTGAAACAAGCTGTGCTGTATATGTGGTTGTTCAGAAAATCAAGTGCAGTGCCAATTAAACTTTAAACATTTAGTAAAACGGCTATATACTAGAAACAGACTTATTTCCTAAATCCTATTATATATATAAGGTATTTTTATAAATATTATATTAACGCACTGTTTATATATAGGCACTGGTGAGATCATTAGGTAACTTTGCAGGATGTACGTATTTACACACACATATATATACAAGAATAAAAATGCTCCGGTGGAGCATGAAAAATGCAATATGGGTGACATTAGGTTGTAAATGGACAGAGGACTAAGTTTTAAAACGTTAATATGGGAGGGGCAGGTTGTAAATGCCCGGAGGACTAGGTTAAAAGCGCACTAATATGGACCAGCTTCGCTGAACAACCCATATTCGCGAAATCTGTCCAGAGTTTCTATCGGCTGCTGCTGTTGATATTGGCAGTTCTTCGAAAAATTGT
>JASAND010024537.1:0-15283 GCA_030248195.1 Trissonchulus latispiculum
TCTGAACCAAGGAACTGATTGTGTTCAAAAGGGCGGGACCAGTGAGATTTGCGCTTGAAACAGCTGCTTCCGGGTCCACTTCTAAAAAGGCAGGGGTTCCCTCTCCAGGGTAAACACCTTCGGCTTCTCTAGCTTTTTTGAAGGCCTGGGAATAATCCGTAGTGTCCATTGGTACGTGCGGCTTGAATTCGTTCCGCAATCCGATGAGAAAGGTTTTCAGCTTGAGGTCTTCCAGCATATCAGAGTCTCCTCTATCTTCCCAAGCAATTCGAGCGTATTTCTGCAGACGAAGAGAATAATCCGCAACAGACTCATGTGGTGCTTGTCTAATGCTGAGTAGCTTGGCGGTGGCATGCATATCCGTCATGGGAGGAATCATAACTTCTCTGAGGGCTCGTACAGAGGCTTCCCAGTCGTCTTGTTGCATGGCGCCTCTGGGCATACATTTGAATATCTCTGCGGCTCTGCCTCTGAGAGTAGATGAGATGTTCATGACCTTCTGATAATCGTTCAGGTTGAGTCTTTGACTGAATCTCTCGTAGTTGACAAGGTGATCATCAAAGTTTTCATGATCCTTTCCAGAATAGATAGGCATATCTCGGTAGGAGGCAGCTATGGCCTGGTTTTGGATGCTATCGCGGAGTTGGCCTAGCAGGTCTTCAATGTTTCCATTAGGTGCCATAGGGGCATGAGGGAAAACCAAGGGCATCTGGGGATTGAAGGGAGGGGGTGCTCCACCCACGGGACCTGGTGGCACAGGTTGAGGGCCCATGTTCGGGGGTCCATTTCCATCTTCGTCAGCAGGGTTGAATTGGTCCATATTTTCTTCCGGGTTTGATCGGTAGGGTCTCAGTTGATTCCTTGACAGGGTTAACGTTGATCCTCGTTTGATCTTAATGATGAAATGGTAGGGTCGTGACGTTTCCTCACTGGTAGGATTTCCAACAGAATTGTCTTCGCAGGAATGTCCTCACTGGGGGCTCCAAAAATTGTGTTTACCGTGTAATGAATTGTGAGTTGGATTAAATGAGAAATTGGCTCGATTTGATTTGATTACAGGAAATGGGGTCGTGTTAGGCGGATAGGTTCAGTTACACGGAAGGTCAGCACGTTTGCCTGAATAGACAAACTTAGGTACCAGATTCCCGAAAGGTAGTTTGCCAAAATCGGGGATCTCTACAGCCAACCTGATAGGGGTGTAGTCGTGAGTTCGTTTAGGTAGGGGTCGTTAGGTTGATCGCAGCAGGATTCAATCCAACAGTGTGATCGCAACAGGATCGTTTTCAGCAGCAAGATCGCGACAGGATCTGATTCAGCAGCAAGATCTCGACAGGATCTAGTTCAGCAATAAGATCTCAGCAGGATCTGACTCAGCAAGGCTGTTCCTAACTAAGTCTGGATGAGTACACAGTGATTTATTAACCAACGACAGGGTTAGATATGCTTTAAGAATAATAACGGTAATGACAGTAAAATTATCAAACAGGGGTCACAGGACAATTAGTATTCACTACAATTATTAACAATGTATAGACAAGGTACAAGGTACCAGGGTTGCCAACTCTTTTGATAGGTTAACACTTTAAACTGACCGATAATAGGGGAAGATTAATTACTAGTATTTCCCCTACTTATTCTTTCTCTCTTCCTCTTTACTTGTAGTTACTAACAGGGCTTAAGCTTCACTCTAGCCTAACTTTGGGTTCCTCTTCTTCAGGTATTGATTACAGGGTACTGTCAGGTACAGTGTGTACGCGTGAGTTGTGTATGTTAAGTGAGCTTCCTTATCCGTCTAATCACCCAATAAACTAATCAACAGTTAACTGATAATTAAGCAAAATTTAAGATATTACACTTCTGTTCCGGGAATGGGTGAGCGGGCTTAGATCTGGTATTAAAGATTCTCAAGGAATCCCACAGATCTAAGGCGGCTATCGGACGGTGGAGAGTACAAACACAGGGGTCGGTCTAGGCGGGGAGTTACCAGGAGATGCCCGAATTATGATTAATATAAATTAAGGTAATAGTTTAATAGATTCTCTTCTTTAGATCAGCTGTATCTTCTCTTAGGCAGGCCTTAAGCCAGAGACAGTACGGAGGCGGAGGCCTCCAGGGAAGAGGTGACGAAAATAGCCATCTGAGACATTTTAAGTAAACTTTCAGAGAACTTCAATAGTCAATTGAGAACAGTGCTCAGATTAGATTCTTTGAAATAGAAGCACAACTGTAGGTCAACCCGAGAATTGATTAGGTTCGTGTCAGGGATGTCTCTGCCTTAAACTCTCTATCAATAAGTTCCGGTCTCCAATGTACCTTCTGGATTCTCTGAACTGGTTCCAAATCAATACAGCAACTGGGCCACAAATATCTGATCAAAATCCTCTACACTGAATCCACTGATAATCAATGATACCAACTTCAGACCAATACTTCGCAGTGACAACAGGATCAGGCTCTGACCGATATGAATCTTGGCAGGACTCGTCTGCGGTGAACCTGAATCAAATGGGTTAAAACCCATTAGAACAGGACACAAGTGCGGGAATCAAACCCAGCAACTATTACTCACTTTGGATGGCTTTCTGAGATAAAGTTGAAACTTCGCAAGTTTTGAGTGATATTTGGCCAGAACAACCAAAAACAGCGTAATTTTTGGCCAATTTTCGATTGAGACGGACTTAGTTGTACGTTATTGCTTTAACACAAACGGACTTTAACCAAATATCGATTTCTAGTCGATTTTCTGCTACACAGTGCAGAAAATCGCTAGTACAGCATGGTTCTTCCGTAGATATTTGGTTTATATTAATTAAACGTGAAATGGGAGCTTTAGACATTTGATGAGCAGGAAAGCGCCCGTTTCCTGCACAAAATTGCCATTAAACACAAGACGTTTGTTTTCTTAAAATTACCACCTTTTCTGAAATTCATTAGAAGATGGTTCACGGAGTTTTTTCTAAAGTTTATCTGCTGACTGACAGTATCGTTCTATCTAACTGTTATTTATATATTTTCAGGTATTTAGTATGCTGCTTACGTATAGCTAGTTACAAAGCAAATCAGCACGCAGTCCTTCTTTGCGATTCGTCCGCTCCTTGATCATAGGACTACCTACGCGGACGAATCGAGGACTATTTAGTAGTTAACGCCTATTCTGGGAGTCCCCGTGACTCTGAATCAAGCTAACTACTTGATTTACACATGACACGACACGACAATAGACACTTGCTCACGCTGGCACACCTTCTCTCGACCATCACTCGGCAAACTGATATTCAGACACTTATTCACAGTCACACAATTTCCTACCTAAAACGGGAATTCTATTATAAGTCCGGGCGTACAAATCCCATGCATCCGATGGGAATCGACATGCCGTTGAGTTTTGGGACAATCCATACCGTCAGCATCTTTGAAGCTAAAGATCATTAATTGGGCAGTTTCTTAATAACATTTATACGAATGTGGCAGTCCTCACAACCCCTATCGTACAAGGGGAGTTTCCGTGAGTTGCCGCCCAGTTAATCAAAACATTCATTCATCAGACACTCGAAACAGCATGTGGGACAAACATTCAAGATTCATTCAAATCATGCATTTCTGAAACTTGGTTGAATTCGGAACCTCACGCTCCATGAGGGGTTTACCCGAATAACCGCCTTACGTAAATTTAGGAATGCATTCACACCCTAGCAACACATTTGTTTCAACACATATCTAGCTATTAACAATACAAATTACTTAACTAAACCTTAGTTCTATGTGCATATTTGGCTATAAACTTTAAACTTTGCTGCGCTCGGATTTGGCTTTTGCAATTCTGCAGAATTGCTTTATAAGGGGAATTTTGTGAGAGTTGAAGCTTGAAGCTTTGATGAAACTTTGTATAAAGTTTGGAGAAAGCCAGTGAGTAATAATTGCTCGGCAATTATTACTAGCAACAGAATTAAATTAGACTAAATACATAATTAACTGAAAACTACAGAAAGCTGAGGAAGCCGGCCATTCCTCCCAAAACTGCTTAATAATTAATTAACTGAAATTGATGTAAACTCAATGTTTTAAGATCAGTTTTAAAACGATCTATACGGTTTTAATGCCTATCAATTTTGAAACCGACCTAACGCTGAAATTAAGACATAATACAGAACTGTTGTTTTAAGCTTCCGCAATGCCTTTTGTAAAAATCCTGGACGGCAACTCCTAGTTGCCGGCTGTGGGGAGAACGTTTCTGCTAACTAACTTATTAATTTCAGAGCCGTAATTAAGGGGCTCTCTAGCTCAGACTTAGAGGGTTAGGTCCCACTCAAAATCCCGTTAAATCTACAAAAAGAAACCCACAAAGTGACAACGAAAGAGAGAAGAAATAAGGAAGTTTTTGTTTAGAAGAGATACATAATTTTGAGCCGTGGCTGGGCAAACTAGAAACATAAAGAGCGAAAGAAGGGGCATGTCTCAAGACCTCCGTCAAACAGGAGGGGTTTACATGAACTGCCCTGAATTTAAAATCATAAAATAATAATAAAATCAAAGGATCATGAAATTAAACTGGCTCGAAAGCCCATCATGCTAGAGAACATAAGACTGGCCTTTAAACAAAAAGTATTGAAAAGTCGCTGTTAAAAGGTCTGAAAAGTACAAAATACTGGCTTCTTAGCCATGGTTTGGATTTAAAATAAACGGTGACCAATCGGACTCAAAAGACATAGAAAAAAGGGGCCGATCGGCCAAAACACAAACATACATAAAAATTGGCCAAAGGGGCCACAATACAATCCTAGATTTTTGTCCTATGCAGTAGAATAAGGCCGGACATAGGAGGTCCATATGGCCGCTCAAGTTGTTAGTGTTCGGGTTCAAACTCAGCTTTCCTCTCTGGCCCAAGGGCCAGAGAGATCCCTAGATTTTTCTGTGGTTGGGGGTGTGTACTGCTATATTCCCATGTCACACCAGTGACACGAGAAGCAGTACATGGGGGAAAGAGGGACATTTTAGCGGCCGCTTTCGGCCGTACCTAGACGAACACTGACTAGAATTTTGAAAATCGGCGGCCAAGGGACAGCTCGTTGACAGCCGGTAATAAAAGCGGCTTTCTTTAACTTTGGGGGAAACTTCTAGAAACTTCTAGAAGTTTCCTATCTTTTGCATGTGAGATCCGGGCTCTTTTCGGCCCGGATACCAGGTGAGGGGTCAGATTGATGAGGTTTGGGAAATATAGCCCCCAACTGGTCCCTTTTTTGATGGATTTCGGGGTCGAAACTTGGGCGAATTTTATAAAAGTTTTGGGTTTACACGTAAACGCAACCAAAGGGATAGGTGATGGAATTGTGGTCTTAACTTGCTCAAAAATTAACGGAAAATTGTGGAATTTTGGCCAACTTGGGCCTATGTAACACAAGAGAAATGTCACTAATTTAAATGGAATCGGAAAATTGGTTTATTAATGTTAAAATTGTTTTAATATTCCTTTGTTTTTGGCCCCTCACTCGTGAGTCTTGCTTGGACTCTTGGCCGAGAACAAAGCGTGCCGGTCATTTGTCTTCGGCAACAATTGTTCCCTGCTACTGGAAACTCCTTGTTCCCAACAAGTCGAGAGCAGGAAGACGAAAGCCGAGAAGAGAATAAAACGGAAAAAAGATGAAAAAATATGCACATAGATATTTTTACGTAAATTCTAGCTAACTAAAAATTATATTGTTGAGTTCTGCGTACTTAACTACCTAGATTTGGTTTCTTTTCTTTTAATTTAATTTATTTTTGAGGCCACTAGGCCCCCCTTGAACCAATAGGATGTAGAAAAGGTGTGTACTAACTCTCCTTTCGAGAGGCAATTCTCCTGCTGGACTAAAGGCCAGCCCAAAGTTCATGAGAGGACAGCCTTCCAGACAACATGACTGGACTTAACACAAAGGTTACGTAAGTCTTAGTTAAGTTACACCTAATTTTTGAAATACTAAAATTACGAAATGACAAACATTTTACTAAACATTTTTGACCATAACTTTCTTAATATTGGAAGTTGAGAAATAAAATTTACATTTTTGGAATCAGCGTCGAATTGCCTTTCGATTAAGCCTATGTTGTGTTTCCACATAAAATTTCGATTATTACGTAACTATTACCTAATTAATGCTAACTAACCCTAATTAACATGTTTAACTCATACTAAAACTAATTTAACCTCAACTGATTGTTAAAAATGAAAATTAGTGTCAAATAATGTTGGACATGACTACCTACGTCTAGACACAGTTACCTATGCATTTGTAACTGCAGGTTATTTGTTATTTAGGGCTAATCCTACATAGTAACTACCGTATACCAACGAACCATCTTCACATGATTAAATTTGACAGTAAAATTGAGATGATTGTTTGCAAACAGAGAGGAATTACACGTTTTTGTGGATAATGTTAGGACCTTTTCTTCAAGCTTTTGGGTGGTCGGTACATGTAAGTTGCCTAAGATTGGGTTCTAGCGAAGAGGCACCAGCTCTTCATTAGGGTAGATAATTGTGATTATTATCTGCTTGAGGGCAACAAGATCCAGATGAAAAGGCACCCGCTTTTCACAAGGAGGCAATATAAGAGAATTTCCCTTCAGACCACCTAATTAACTAGTATACTTCTTAATTTATGATGTTATTCCTCTTGCGTTAATGGTATCCTGACCTTGTACTGCGAATTTTAGCTAATCTTCCCTTTCGTTTCCCTAAGAATTAGTTACACTTTAGAGATTGGCAACCCTGTTCTTAATTACACACGAATACTAATACAGCTTGGACGTTCATTCATATAACCACGATCATGAAAATCTTTTAACTTAGCCCGTTTTCTGAGGTCTTCCTTAGCGTTTTCGAGTGACCATTGAGCAAATCCTTCCTTTTGGATGAATTCTTCAAAATCTGATTTTTTATTTAACCAATTTCATTACACATTCACATCAAGCAGTGCCCTATTTACTCGTGTGAGCAAGAAAAGAAGTTTGACTTTTGGTACTAAAAGCAAGAGCGGGAAGATATTTATCGTGGGTTGGTGAAGGCAAGGGGAAATAATATAATATGAACATCAGATCAGAAATACAAAGCCAAAAGACCAATGGGAGCCAGCCTTCAAGTTTCAACCATACTTTTGTAGTTGTATAATGTATAGTATGTGCCTTTTAGACACTAAGCCGACAATATGTAATGAACTCACTGAAGACTTCGGATCTTTTCAGGATACCCCCAGACGCAGATTCCGCAAAACTTGACCAAATGAGCTGAAATTTGGTATGCGTATGTTTTCAATCACACTGCGTTCAAATATTGCAAAATTTTTCGATTTCACAAAAAATTCTACATAGTTTTTTCGGATCGTAAGGGGGGGTCCACGGGGAACCGAAAAATTTTTTGTCTTCGGTTTTGCTAAAACGTTGTAGGTATTGAGCGGTTTTCGAGGTCGCTGAACACGAATTTGAAATCGGTTTTCCGATTCAGCGTTTCGTAAGCTCAGTATTAGTATACATCTTAAGCTCAAAATTTTAGCTTATACTTAGTGTTGTCACGTTTGAGAGCAAAACGGCACGGCCCGGGCCCGTGCCGGGCCGTTCCTAGTCATCCGGGCACGGGCCCGACTCGAAACGGATGTTGGGCCCAAAATCGTCCCGAATGGTCAAAATTAGTAAAAATGAATTTCGATGTGGTTTTAGCAAATAATAAACATGAGTGATATGAAATAAATGTAAAAATAACATATTGTTGAAAAACAATAAATTGGCTTAAAAGCAGTGTTTTTAATGTAAAATAAAACTTCATTGTATATACTTGTAAGCCTGTCCTGTTTGTCTTTTGGACTTTTATAAATTTAGTCTGAATAAAGTATAAAAAATAGGTATAATAAATTAGTTCGTTACTCACAAATTTCAATTTCACATATCATTGAAAACATTTGAATGAAACCTATTTCGGTTATTCAAGAACGGTATCGAGCTCAGCGGAGTAAAAGTGTCAAAACAGCAATGGTACTAGTTTTTAATCAATACGTGACATAAATTATTCAATACATTAATATTTTAAATTCAATTGAACTAGAAAGCTTCTAGTTTCAAGGTTTCTCAGCAAAAATTTGGTGTTTTTATATCCATTTATATCAATTTTTCCTTTGGTCCGGAAACGGTCCGAGAAAAACTACGGGCCTGTTTCGGGTCGGGCCCGAGGAAAATCCGGTCCGGGCCCGGGCTGGGCCAGTCCGAGCAGATCTTGATCCCGGTCGGGCTCGGGCTCGGGCCAGGCCCGGCCCGGGCACAGCCCGGGGCCCAGGCCCAAAATATGCCCGGATGAACACTACTTACACTGAGCTAACGAAAAGCTGAATCCTAAAATGGATTTAATATTCAGAATACAACTGGCATAATCGAAGACAAAAATGTTTCGGTTTCCCTTGGTCCCCCCTTGATCGAAAAATCTAAGTTCGCACAATCGAAAAATTGTGCTATATTTGAACTCAGCGTGGTCGAAAACGTACCCATACCAAATTTCAGCTCATTTGGTCAAGTTTTACGGAATCTGGGCCTGGGGGGTATCCTGAAAAGATCCAAGGCTTCCTCTACTTCTCTTTATAATTGATTTAATATGATTTGTTAATAAACCGCGTTGATCTATTCTGTAGGTCTAGGTCAAATAAGTTCTATTGCACAGAAGGTCAGCACGTTTGCCAGAGACTACAAACTTATGTACCAGATTGCCAAAAGGTAGTTTGCCAAAATCGGGGATCTCTACAGCCGACCTGGAGTATAGGAGTATACTCGTGAGCTCCTTTAGACTGTAATCAGCAGCAAACGGCGAGAGGGGTCGGCACTCGCTCGATTCGTTCACTGCCGAAACAAGAACTCTGGTCTACTAAGCTCATTGCGGGTCGGGTCGTCAAGGTGTCAAAAATTCTGCTT
This sequence comes from Trissonchulus latispiculum, assembly GCA_030248195.1. NCBI lineage: Eukaryota > Metazoa > Nematoda > Enoplea > Enoplida > Ironidae > Trissonchulus > Trissonchulus latispiculum. Next base: position 8,926 of record JASAND010024537.1, read on the forward strand.
AGCGGTGAAAGCACCTCACTGCAAAGAAAGATTATTGTCTGCAATAGGCAAGCGGTAGCAAATATTTTTACTTCAGTTGCCTAAACCCCGTTTGCTGCCATTTTGGACCGAGACAGATAGGTATTGTACAACTTCTTCACCCAGGTAGCCAGATATCTGCTGTTGCAGACTTTTGCCAGCTTGCGTAAGGACTTTTCTAACAGTTTCATGATACTCTTTTTGTTCCTGATACCCAGTTGTAGCTAACGGCTTGGAAGTAGCAGTTACCATCTGCGCGACTAGGCTTAGTTTCTTTTGGCGGGCGTAAAGGAGTCGGTTTAATTGCAGCATGATGCTTTACAATAGGAATATAGAAACTGAGTGCTGCTCGCTTCTGTCACTGACCATTTGCTGGTTGAAAACGTCCGGTCGCATATGAAGATTCCTGGGATATGAACTCGACATCACTAATTCGTTCTTGACGAAGCGCGAAGGAGCTCAACAGAGCTGCAGAAAATATCTAGCTAGTCTCGCTATCTAGCTAGCTAATATCTAGCTAGCTTAGTTGTCTAGTTGTTTTATTTTTGAGACGCAGTCGGTTCTCTGGAGCGACAGATCCAATGGCATAGGGACCAAGCCGTGGATGCTCCAGCTTGCCACCTTTCCTTGTAGCTTTTCTGGAATTGTACTTAAGGTGCTGGTTTCCTTTCTTGTGTTTTTGACTTATACGGCTTTAATCCTTTACGTAAATTTCTAAAATGTACGAAATAACCTATTTCCGTGCTCTTTAACATGCTGGGACCAGTTCCGTATTTTTAGCCCAAAGATAAGAAAGTTTTGGTTATTGGCCGTAGGCCTCCAGTAGGTAGACAAGACACGTGATTAGTTGCCATGGCTGGAAAGAGGACACGAAAAGGAACATTTTTGCTTTTACAACCTTTGAGCTATCTCCAGTGGTTAAAGTCAGTATAAGCAAAAAAACTGTTTTTAGGGTCAAAAAATGGCCATTTTCGAGGAAATCAGTTTTTTCAAAATAACTGCCACATGTCAAGGACAAAGTAGGCTTATTTAAACTCAATTGATGCAGCGTCCAAATGCCCATTTTATGAATGCCTATTAGCCGGACTTTATTCCTAGAGATTTAGCCGAAAAACCATTTTAGCAAAACTGCGATTATTTAGTTTCGAACATCGATTTCTCAAAAACTACTCTACAGATTCCGGAGATCTTTGGCAGAATTGAAATTCGTACTTCTGCGGAGGTACGTTTTTCTTGCTTTGCTTAAAACCTATCGAGGAGTAAGAAAACTCAATGCGAAGTTGCGAAATTTCGTGTTACTGTGCATTTGGCAGATTATCTCGACCGTTAAGACCTGCTGAGCCAAATCAAAAAACGTCCCTCGGCCCATTTGTCCTTCAAATAGTGGCACAAAAAGAACTTTTGACCGATTCTTCAGTTTTGAGAAATCGATGTTCAAAAATTTTTGGTCTATATTCATCCTGTTAGATGTCAGCATGTCAGAAAATTTCTGCTATATTTTGTTAATTTTGCCAGTCTTGTAAGCCCATGTGAATGTTCTGATAATAAGCTTTAAAATAATGTAGAAAGCTCTTTCCAACTCTAAAAATTGCGCAAGTTATAGCGTTTCAAAAAATCACCATAAATGCTCTGCACAAAAGGATACCACCACCTTAAGGTTCTGGTTCGGGTTCGTGCATTTTTGGGCTTTAAAACCGCAACTGTCGTTGAACTTCATTCAAACTTGTTACAATTAAATAATTTAGCCTAGAAACAATTTTAGAAAAGACGCACCGTAAAAATTTGAGTTTTGGAGAAATTTGTTTAATCCGCCATAACGTACACTGTGGATACCTTACCTTACGCGGGCGAACTTATAATCAGTCGACTCGCCTCACCAAGACCTATTCTTCGACTCCTTACGGTTTAAGAGATATCGGCGAAAATTGATTTTTCGAGGTGCAATACTAGCCATGTTTCTAGAATCAAATATTGCAGGATTTCGACAGTGTGAGAAAGCAGAACAAGGACCAGAAAAAAACTCTATGTTATATGTGCATTTATATATGTAATATGGTAAGCAAAAGATAAAAGATCCAGAAACAAAGGAACCATATATATATATTTATTATATATTATACGTACGTAATTGTGCATTACATATTGTTATGTTAAGTTATATTTAAAATGAATAATGCAGTAATAATGAATTTATTGTGAAATACCTGTCAAATTTGATAAACAGTTTATGTAATTAATTTGAGCATCGGTTAGGCCTGGGAGTCATCCTGTGAACTATTATACATTAGAATTAGTAGTTCACAGGTGGCCCGGGGATAACCTTTTACTCAAAAACACCACCTTTTATACATGATAGACATTAAAACTTTAACCCCAATTTCAAAATCAACCCAATTTCTAACTTTTACAACCCCCATAAATCCATCACTCTAGGGTGTTCTGTTATGTATAAAAAGGCGGTGTTACAATCGTAGGGTGGTGGTTGTCTGAAGATTAAAGACATTCTGTTACTCGTGTTGTGTTTAACTATATTCAAGGCTATTATCATTCCAGGCACACTCACTCCGTCGCAATCTCTCATTCTGGCAATCAATTCCTCGCTATCGCTATTACGGTTATCAAGATTACAGCTATCAATTGACTACTAGCTATCTCTAATTCAACGTACACACTTAGCTATTACAATTCCGAGCTATCACAAAATACGTAGCAATTACGATTTCTAGCTATTACTTCAGTCTAACGGTTACAACAGTTTCAATAGCGCTGGTCCGTCGGTCAAGTATCGCCCATATTTGTAGTGCTAAAGCACATGCTATGCCCAACGGAGAGCTTTCTGCGGCATCTGTGCCTATGCACAGTAACGAAAATGTGAAATTTTGAAAATTGCAACAAGATTGGTTTGAACACGGATTTCTCTCAACTCATGCAACCAATTAGAAAACAGCATTAGACAGGCATTTTTGGGACAACTGTCGAGGGTTTCTTGTTTTTTCTGTGCTTGTTTCTTCATGGTTTCTTGTTTTGTCTTTTCGTTCGAGCGAAATAAGCATCCAAACTTGAAAATTGTGATGAAACTCAGACAAAATTTACATTTTTCTCAAAATCTTGAGCTTACTTGAACATCAAACAATTTCAGAAAAATAGCCCTCAGGAACATATTTCTTTTGAAGCCTAAACTGGTCGCTTTTCGTTAGCTTTGTTACACTTCGAGAAATCCATGTTCAAAAATTGTTTTCCTGTTATCGCATGTTCAAGTCGCAGAGTTGAAATGAGACAGCTATATAATATACTGTACCTAGTTGTAAGAAGCACATTCTGAGCTTTAAAATGATATAAAAATTATTGTTGAACTCCAAGAATTAGGCAAATTACAGTCTTTCAAAAGTTCCTGCAAATACCCGAACAAGCACCTTAAGTTCTATGTCGCCCGCTTTAAATACAGGAAACTTCTGATGCTTCTTATCATACAATGCTTTCTGCTTTTCCCGTGACTTTCCTATTTCTTCCTTGGTTTTTCATTATGTCCGGGAGCGATTGTGCCATTCTAGTCTCAGCGTTAAAATAAGCCATGAACATGAAAATTTGGCAAGTTCGTGCCTAGTTTCACGTATTTATGGAAAATGGGCTTGCAATAGCCTGCAAGCGAGCAATGCCTATTTCCTATTTCCTACTTTCTCCACTGCGTTCCTGCTGTAGTTCAGAATTAGCTTCCACTTGGCAAAAGGCGCAATAAAACCTAAAATTTCACTGACCCTTGTGGAAGCAAATTTGGGTACCCCTTATGAGAGCGATGTTTTTTAGGGGTACTTTTGAAACGGCGATTGTTAAGCGATTTTGCTATTTTTTAACAAAAAACAGTTATTTTTTAGCAAAAACGCAATTTTCGGACGTTTTTTCGCAAAAAATACGTGATGTTAATGAAAAATTTATTTGAAGCCGAAAAATTTTTTGGAAATTTTAGTCGTGAGAACCTATTTTTTGAGCAATTTTCTTACCCCTTGTGGGAGCAATTTTGTGACCCCTTGTGGACGACTTCGCCGAGGGGGGAAATTTCCCCCACTGTACCCTGTGTCCACCTAAAACGACGTAATCGTTCCTGTCGATTGAGCCTTCGTGTGGCATGGGCCCGAAGTTGACACCCAAAAATTGTCCAAAAAACCTAAGGATTTTTCAAATTTTCTAAGATTATGCCAACTTACTGGTAATGATTTTAGAGCTTTCTAGTTTCTTGGTGCGTGAGGGGTTTGTGGATGTGCTCTCTAACGTAGGCTACTCGGATTTTTGCTAGGTCACACGGTTGAGAAATAGTGACCAGCTTTTTCCCCCACACTTTTTCCCCAAGGGGGGAAACAACCGTGTCGCTTTTTCCCCGCAGTTTCATTTTTTGATGCAAAAATAACGACTAATTGTTTACTCATTTGAACTGCTGTATATATATACCCCCGATTGACCTTCCGCTGCGGCGCTGCCGAAAAGAGCCATATGACCTGCCCCTGTGGAGGAATGATGGCAAATATTCCCAGAGGGGAAAACCGTAGTGGATAACAAGATTATTAGGGTCCATAAACAACATTTTTGTGATATTATATATGAACTGTGGGCAATCCAGAGAGTTTCTATGGTCTAGATATGCAAAAGACTACACCCGAAATGGATGACCTCTGTGCACTGTTGTAAGCAGATTTTGCCACCCATCATAAAACTCTCAATTTCTTGTAGGTTAATATTGCAAAATGTGTATTTTATCATTGCAAGTTAACACAGAAGACGATTTATTTATAAATTGCAGGAGAAAATCAGGTTTTCCAGGCAAAAAATCTTAATTTCCTAGCAATTTCGGTCCATTATTAGGTTTGGCTTACCTTATGGATAAGATTAAGCCTGGCTACTGGCAACGAATTTTTGGAAGTTGATATTGCGTGTTATATATAGTCAAGCTGGAAAAAACCCACTCGCCAATGCGGGGAAAAACCCACCCCCATTGTGGGCTTACCGGTATGAGCTACCTAGCATTTTAATAGCCTATCTTGAAGAGCATCCAAAATAACCCTGGAGGGTGTATTATTGTCGCTCCCAGTGCTTCCCAGCAAATTTTTTGGGACTTTGAAATTTTCGAAAATTTTGGTCCGTCAAGTATCGAAGTTTGGCAAACTTTGCTTGGCCACCCTGAACTACTGGAAAGACTTAGACCAAAGCGGATTGTATGTATGTGTAGGGCATAGGGATGGGCGCGGAAAAAAAAGGACTGGAAAAAAAAGGTTTTTTTCCGTTTTTTTCCATTTTTTTCCGATGGGGTGGAAAAAAATGGAAAAATATTCCTAACGTTATTTTGACGATTTTTACAATGAAATATCATGTTTTCTGAGCTTTTCCAGCAATTTCACACTATTTACAACCTTTTCCGTGGGTCATAGTAGGAGGGGGTACGTTAAATCTGACGAAATTGTATTTGGGTTTTTCGACGCATCGGAAAAAAATGGAAAAATATTCGGGACATGTTCTGAACGTTAATTTATGACCTCAGAACATTAGGAAACTATCAAAAAGTGTTTACTGAGGTAAGAATACTATATTCATGAGTTTGAGCTAATTTTGGGATTTGACATTTTTTCCTTTGGAAAGTGAAAATGGTTATATACATAACTCAGATAGAGTTAATAATTCCATACCTAACAGTGAACTGTTAAACCAAAACTGTTAATATATCTGGAATTGTTTACTTTACAAACCGCGTTGCCTACGAAAACCACAAACTAGGTCTAGTTTAACCACTCTAGGTATCCAGAAGTCACCTGTCCTTTGCTTCACAGCGTCACCCGCTGAAAATCTTTGATTCCTATAATCAATACTGGAACCTTTCTAAACGCTTGTGTAATTCGCAGTACCCCCTGTGGGGCTACTAAATATCGTGAAAACTGCTTCAGTGCATGCAAAAACATGAAATAACGCAACTTTTAGCACATTGTGTAATTTTTGAGTGACCGGAAAAAAAAGGAAAAAAATGGAAAAAAATGGAAAAAAACCGGAAAAAAAAGGTTTTTTTTCCGGCAATCTTTTTTTTCCGGAAAAAAACCAACCCTAGTAGGGCATCTGTTGCGCATCATGATGATATATGCCACACTGCTCTAACCCTCCGGTGCTACCTTTGGGTGACCTAGAGTTGGCGGGAAAAAAACCCACATGCGGGAAAAAACCCACTTTTCAAAATTGAAAATTTTTCTAAGCATTAGCAGGAAAGGTAAAACGAATACATACATTTGTTTAATAGAGCCTGTAGATTAAATTGGTATATGTTTTACCTGAGTTCGATCTGTTATGGGAGGTCTAGGGGGTCAAA